>CM050650.1:22518938-22531438 GCA_027574665.1 Rhynochetos jubatus | reverse complement strand
AGTGGGATCTATCCTGTATCTTTCAGTAGTCTTATATTAATTTTAATTTATGGATGCAAATAAAAGTTAGGATGTCTCAGAAATGAGTAAATCAAGTGCCATGAAGAAATTGCTCTCTTGCTCTTAGTCCTGAGAGAAAGATATAAAGAAAATAATTCTCTTCAGTCTTCTTGGCTATGCTGGCTGAAGAAAGTGACCTTTGCATCTATTCCTTTAAATTTCTTACTTTGAAAACCTGCTGCTTTAAACATTTGAAAAAAATTGGAATTTAACATTTGATGAACAGTCAAATTTGAGTATCTTCTAAAAAATTTCTCATTTCTTATTTTGTTCCATAAGGTCATCAGGCAAAAAATGACTCAATATACAAGGGAATGAGTAAATCAAACTTTAAATAAAATATGTAACACAAATGTCTGACAGATGGGGAAAATATATTGGAAGTTTGACTGTCATTGACATTTGACCCCTTTCTTCTACACTGACAATGAAGAAGCTCAGACATTTCAATTTTTTTCCATATGATCTTTCTCAATGCTTGTAATCAGAGGTATTGGTGCTAACAATAGTATTCCAGACATTTAAGAGGAAAACACGACTTTTGCAACACATAGAAACTCTAAAATTCAGACACAGGTCTAAAACTGAAGTTGAGTTTCAAGTTTAGTCCCATTTATCCATCAAAAACACTGGCACATTTTTATTTTAAGAACCACTGGATTTTTACTAACCTTTTGTAGCGAAAAGCCAGCATTCCTTTCTTCTATAAAATATGCTCTTATGGCCTAAGTTATGACTCTGTCTGCTGTTCAAGCTAGTCTGAAATTGTACCTTGTCCATGGTCAAGTGTCTCTTCAATCCTGCTTTGTGCTGTCACAGCAGGAACAGAGGCTGAATGCACAAGGTTTGGGTGATTTTGCTGCTGACAGCAATCTCAGTGAAAACAGCCCAGCTTCCTTCCGCTTCACAGCTATGTTCACAAGTGCCATTCTCCGTTTTCAGGGGTGGCAACACTTTACAGTTCTTTTTTGACTTTACACACTTCGCTAAAAAGTAAAAAGTTGTGACTCCCATGCCACACCGAGCCTCTACAAACTGTCTCTGCCATTGCAAAGGATGCAAAATTGCAATCAAATGAACGGGTCTTTTGGATGGACAAAATTAAAATGTGATGTGTTAAAAGAAGGGGAGAAACACAAGGATCCAAAGTGTCACTGCAGTGGTGCAGAGACCTGAGCCTGATTTCAAATATAGTAGTACAAAATAGGAAAAATCCATACAAGTCAGAGGATACATTATGGAACATTAGGCCATGGCAAGAATCAGCATCATGAAGACCAAAGTCGGTCTTACTAGGCAGCTGCTTGTAAGAGTAATTAAAAAAATAAAACCCAAACCTAATTCCAGAGTGAAAAATAATCTGATACCAAATGTTAAATGAACCAGAGAAAATAATAAAGGAAAAAATAAATGAGGTCATATATTTGGAGTAAAATATATGGTCTTAGTTTCCTTTTTATAATAAAAGTATCATAAAAATGGAAGGAGGCACAGATAAGGGCATCTGGAATGATACAAGGACTCAAGGGTGTTATGTATTCTGAAAGGTTAGAAAAAGTAGGTCTGTATTGTTTGGAAAAGAGGATCTTATGAGGGACTTCAATGAGATACATGAAACTCTGAAGGGACCAAGGAAGAGAGATGCAGCAACGCTATTTGAGCTAGTGTCAAATGCAAGCCCAAGGGGACACAAAATTATGCCAGAGAAAAGCCTGACAATGAAACTCTTTAGGTAGAAATATCTTATACTAAGAGCAAAATACTGTAGATTGCAATGACTGCAAGTAGTTTAAATACTTAAAAAAAAAAAAAAAAACCAAAACCCCAAACCACCAAAACCCAAACAAAACTCAAACTCACCTAAAAAACTCTCCAAAAGCAAACCACAAAAAAAAAACCCAAACTTGGAAATGTGATGTTGGTTGAAATAAATATTTCTGTAAATGAAGACTCAAATCAAAGTTTGAGTCATGGTCTTGCTTTAGCTTCATAGGAAGATGTGACCCAGATTCAAGTTTTTCCCTCTTATTTTGATGATAAATTAACAGTGGACAGTACAAAGTCCTTTGAACTTGGACTCTGAACATCCCTCAATATCATTTCACCCCCAGCATGCTTCATCAAGTAATCAAGTCAAAATGCAATAATCCAATGAAATGTCAGACTAGGAGAATTAATTGCGACGTCAATCCCTGGCTGTCCCTTTGGATTCTCGCATTTTAAATTGTCACTTCACTACCCAGCTGCATGCTGCCTCACAGCTTGTCCACGCATCCCCTTCCCACACGGGCACCAGCTGGGTTCCTGGGACACTCAGTGGGCACTTTCCTCCTCCTCCTCTCCTCTTTCTCTCTGAAAGGGGAAGAGGCTGCAGTCACACAGCAGCATGGTCACCAGCACGTTCCCCCCCAAGATGTGCAACATGACACTGGTACCCCTCAGCAGAGGAACCAATAGCTGTGAGCAGCCATCATGCGATTCCACCAGGAACCTGAGCAGGTAGGAGAAGAGGAAAGCCACATAATAAACATCAGACTACCAAAAAAACTCCTGGGAAAAAAAGATGTGTTAAAATGAATTTAAGGATGAGGGAGACATCAGTACCTGAAGGGTAAGAATCTTCCCAGGGTCTCACACCATCCCTAGATGAAGCCATTCTGAGCATACAACTACTAACTCTTGTTAACCATCAGGAAAAATGCATGAATAAAATCAACAGTGTTTGTAAAAAGAAGTTTAATTCTAACTGGATTAATATAATTCAATCAGGTCATATGGCCACAGGTTAAATTCGGAGTTGACAGGGATCCTAATTTCTGTGTATATACATCCTTATTCTGTCCACATTTCTTACCTCAGACTTCAGAGTACTGACTTTCCACAGATCGTGGAACACCTACTACCTTAAGGAGATATTGTTATGGGCATTAACATCAAGTTTTATAACACTGTAAATATGCCCTCAAATACCTGCTTATCCTTATCTAAATTATTCTAACATTTCATTAAAGAAAAGGTATTTATTGGTGTTTCTAGCATCAAAATTAATTCCTATGATCTACCTGCCTATCCCAAATATGCCTAAACTCCAAGAAAATTATTCAATTTGATAGCTAGACATTTGAAATTTCACACATATGAGCAATGAGAAAAGGCAACAGATGACAGAGGTAAACCTATCATCTATTCAGAACCAGATTTCCAACAGAAAGGCAATAACTCAAGATGTGGTGCAAGAGGATATTTTACATCCAATTAAGCAGGGAAGCCAAGCTGAATGGGTTAAAATTTGCTGCCGATCCCAAGTAAGTGATTTTCTTAACCCCCTAACGGTTCAAACTGCACTGGGAGGAAAATGCAATTATGCAATGAATAGGAGAAGGCAAAATATGTCCCAAACTGGTTTGCCTGCAACAAGGTACAGATTCCTCAGTGGTCTACAGGGAACAGATGAGCTCCCCAGCTTATTCTTTGACCACACCCAAAATAAAAACTAAAGGATATTTCGGGGAATAGGAAAACACAACAGCTCAGATAATGTCCCAGGCAGTATATTCATTACAGGCTCATCAGAGTGGATGCCTGCAATAGGAAGATTAAATACCCATTTACCAGCATCAGAGGAGAGTTTGGTTTTATAATGTATTGTCCCCTATTCCCCGTGAGGCTGCTTTGTTTGATAAAATGCTGAGTGTGGTGTAAAAATATCCCCCTCTCTGTAATTTGCACTCCTCTCCATTTAAAGCTATTCTTGCTGCAAACGAGAATTGAAAGCTGCTAAAATTAAGTGGTGTCAGTTCTCAATGACACTTTAATGATAGAGCGCTCAGCAAATGAGATGAGAATGAATTCCAGCTTCTCTGCTAAAGATAGTAACCAGCACTAAACAGTATAATGCTCCAACTGGGCTACACTTCACCTGCTTCATTCATATTTAGTAGAACTGAAATAGGGAAACTATAATTAAAATGGTCATAGAACGAAAAATGCTAATTTCTGATAGAGATGGCAGGAAACAACAGAAGCATGTGAAGCCAAAGCATAGCCCTCCTTTATCACATCTGTACCGCCACGGATGCTATCGCTGCCTGACCACAGGGCTGATGTGGGCTATGGCATGTTTTAATCGCCACAGAATGTGCCGCTTCCAGTAAGTTTGGTATAAATCTACTCAACTGACACAGACAAGGGAAAAATTAAGATTAGGAAATCCTGTATGGTTTTGGGCTAAATGAAACTACTGCCTCTGAAAAAGCATTCAAGGAGAAAAATAACCAAACGACCCAGCATGTAAATGCTTCTTTTCAGGAAGAAATTCTTCCCGGAGAGGGTGGTGAGGCACTGGGACATGTTGCCCAAAGAAGCTGTGGATGCCCCATCCCTGGCTGTTTTCAAGACCAGGATGGATGAGACTTTGAGCAACCTGGTCTAGTGGAGGCTGTCCTTGCCCATGGCAGGGGCTTGGAACTAGATGGTCTGTAAGGGCCCTTCCAACCCAAACCATTCTATGATTCTATGATTCTAAACACTTTCTTTCTCTCAGTATTATACTATTTGGACCTTCAAGGACATCCACCCCACCTTCTGCATGGATCATGCCTGTAGCTTCACTACCACTAACAAATGACAACTTCAGAGTATGTCAACTGGGTGCTGTCACCTCTGTGCCCACCTTGTGCCACTGTGGTGTTGCAACTGTGTTTTATGATGGGATAATTATTCTCTGAAAATAATTCTTCTGCTCAGGCTTCTGAGTGTGGCACAGCAATGGGAGACTCCTTCTGTTGCATGGGCTCTGGTACAGGGGGAAATGAGAGCTCTAAATTCATATAGTGCCTAGGCAGAGCCACCACTGCCTTTCCCTCTGTCCCATACAGCATGTGCTCACAGCCTGCATTTACGGTGTGCTTCGCTCTACAGACTGGCATGAATGAGAAGTAGATTTTTTCGAGGCTTAGATAAAAACTGCATTATTTTTGTATAATGTTATGCCGTTCAATTGGATAACCAAGTCTGTCAAAAACACGAATGGAGGGTAAATATGAAGGCATGCAAAGTATAAAAAGCCATCATTATGGAGAGAGAAGTATTTATTCACTATAGGAAATACAATACCTTTGATGGATAAGACAACCTTTATAAAAGAATTTATAAAGTCTTAAAACAAGGTGCTGGCACTATTTTCCTACCCGTATTTTGATGAAACCAGACTTTATTTGTACCCTGAGTCTTTACCTACAAGTACTTCTTCTCATGTCACCCAACAAATGATACACTGGAGAGAATTTCTCATTTCTCAATTTTATATAATAAAAAAAGCATTTTTGCATTTGCACTTAACAGAACACATCCAAAGCTGTGTAACTGTCTAGGAGCTGTGTAACTGTCTAGGAGCTGTGTAACTGGTGGCCTAATGGGCTGAGTGCAAGTGAAATGATCATGACTGAATAAGAAGAGTAATTCCTCACATATCTGTGCATTTCTCCCCATACAATGATCCTTTTCTGACTCCCAGGTACTAACTTGAGAGCACCATCATGGGCTTCTTAAAACAAGCTGTCTTGCCTATTGTTGCCACTATTTGCAGACCTGATAATACAGTATACGTGGACCTTACCCAATATATTTGTGTACCTTCAGTTATGTACATAGCTCAAAACATACATATTCTTTCTGCAAAGATTTTGTGGCTTTGGTCATTTCAGTCTTCATTCAGGCATAGACAATTCCTAAGCTTCCCTTTCTGCCTCCCTCCCTTCCTAGCTAAGCTCTGTTTGGTGAAGAAAGGCACCAGCTCCTAGTAAGGGAGGTTGGTACAGGATGACTGAAAAATAATGTAATTACTTTCCCTTCTTGGAGTACCCCAGCATGGATAGGGGAAAGGGGACTCCGCCGTCTGCTTATTATCCTCTGAAATCTCCGTGCAAGGGGAACTGTGCACAGTGGTGAAAAAGGGGTGCATCCCAGAAAGCACACCTTCCTTGCAAAAAGTTCATGCTTGTTTTGACTCCCAGCAAGTCCAACATCTTTCCATTCGTTTTCTGTATTGTATATCGAGGTAAAGTGAACCACATTCACTTACAAATCCTGTGAGGTACTGAGCATCACGTGCAAGATGCTAACATCTCTGATCTCCTATGAGTTTGAAGAACCTTGTATATTCGGTTTTTTAGATGCTTAGAAAGGTGTTATGCAAACAAACATAAAAACAAACAAACAAAAACCCCCAAAACCAACAACAAGAAAATTCCAAACAAAAACACACAAGGAAAAAAAAAAAAAAAGAAAAAGAAAAAAGCCCTCTCCCTATCTGAGCAGCTTTGGAAACAGCAAGACAAAATAAATATTGAGTGAGAAGGAAAAAAGCCAGTATTGCATCAAATACTTGCCCCAGGTCCTACAACAGCAAAAATGAGGTGACATGCAGCCGTACATGAGTGGACAACATGTCAGCTGCACAGAGGGTCTCTTCATCGTCACACATGTCCCCTAACTGGCAGTTTACCCCCTCAGACACAATGTTAAGAGACACAGGAAGAATGTTCTCTTTTTGAAAAGTGTCACATAAAGTAGCTTACCAGCCTAGTTGGCAGAAAATCATATTTTCTGATATCCGATGTCACATTTTATTAGATTTAGGATACTATTATCCTACTTACTTAGGGGTTTGAAAGTATCCTTTTTATAGCTAATGCCACAGGTAGAATGTTAAACTACAGACGTTTTGCAATAAAGGACTAGACTGTTCCTTATACACATCTGGGGGTTTTTTGCCCCAAACAATGCAATAGTTGTTCAGTGTTTTTTATTCTTTTTTTTTGATCCTTGCACATTTGACCTCAATTCATCCACTAACCTATGAATGAATCTGGTCATAGAGTCTGCAGAACTCTGGTACTGTAATTTGTAACTATTTCAATATATTTTAATGAAATATGATTATTTAATACCCGTAGATGGTTTCATCTTAACTCCAGAGCTCAGAGTGCAGTTGTCCTTTCAGTTCAAATAAAGGCATTGGCTGTAGTGCTTGGCAGCAGCTTCCACCTACTAGTAAATAAGATAGAGACTATACACACTGCAGTGCTTGGGATTATATCAGTTCTGAATTATCCCTTTGCTTTTATGTAGAAAAGTTTATCCTGATTGCAGTTATTAGTGGACCTTCAGATAAAACCTTTTATTGAGTCAAATATTCTTTAAAGTCTTTTTATTAATTAATTATTAATTTTGATCGTTCGCAATTGAGGTTTTTTGAACTGACAGCAGTTTCAAGTTCTAGACCTTTTAATTTAATTAATATTGTTTTCTAAATACAGTCATGCTCCTATTTAAAGCAGCAATATCGGTGTGTTTTTAAGAGCAAAATTTGATTCATACCCTCAAGTATATTCATGATTATCATCAAAAGATAATTACTTCTGATGTGATCTGGAGGAAAAGCTTATTTACTCAGGTGACAACGGGTTTATTTATGTAGATTAGAATTAGCCTTACCCACCAATTAAAATATAAATGTACCTTTTCTATATCAATTTTATAACATTTGGTGATTAGGCCATAGATTTTATCCCTAATCAATCTCTACATCTTTAGTTACTTATCAGTAATAAGGTGTTACTGGCAGGTATCCAGCTGAACAGCGAGTTTTCAGAGTTTGGGATGAAGCAATCAGAAAATCCTCATAAATATGTGGCATACTTGCCTGGTTCATACAGCTCTGCTTCAGCCATAACCGTTGTGAGAATGGGGAGACAGAAAAGGGAATGCTGATCAAATATTAATATTTACCTATATTCAATAGCATGAGTTTGGCAGGCGTTCTTTAGTGTTACATACCAAAGGGAAGCAGCTCCACAGGAACTCAGAAATAGGATTAAATATCTGAAAGAGAAATGCATTTTACAGTGTATGATATTAGCTGCTGCAGTCTTTAAAATAAAAAACCCATGAGACAGTGTGATGCTTTTAATAAGGAGAAAGAACCAGATACTGGTATCACTCTGTCTTTAATATTCTACAGAAATTTGCTCCAAACAGACCTTCAAAAAAATCCCATTCCGTAGATTTGAAAAGTTTAGGTTAAAAGTTTCACATATAAAATAAGAAACCTTCAAAGAAAATTTAGGTATGACATTAAGGGCTCTGCAGCTGAGTAAGAAACATCCTTCTCACCACCAGAATAAACCAACAATCTTGTGTGCTCTTGGAGCCGCTGGCCTGAATCAGCTTTAGCCTGATGACTTACATTTGCTGCTGGTAATTAAAGATTTCAAGGCACATTTGTGCAAGAGGGAGGACACTGCTTTCAATTCCCTTGTCAGAGCAAAAAATGATTCCTTACTTTTGTAGGACAAGTCTCCTAAAGAAACTTGCTAGCTGACACCAATTGCTCCCCAAAGCAGAAGCACTTCTGTGAGAAATTTCTAAATAGATATTTTTTATGTAATTTATAATCCTTTAGAATAAAGGACACATTTGAAGAAAATCAACATTAAAATGGTATATAAAATCTTTTTTTCCCTCAAAACTTCTCTGTATTTTATCAGTAGAGAGTAGGCATCCATAGCCATTATTTCAACTTTTCCTACTCTCTTTTAAAGTTTATCACTCCTTGTGGTAACTCTATTGTGTGACACCTATACTGACAATATATTTATTCTCTCTTAATAGTAATGTGTCAATCCAATACAACAGCGATGCTACTTGTACTTCTCAGTCATCATTACAGATATATTTTAAATTTTTTTAAAATAAAATATTTTTCTGTATTTTCTAAAAAGTATTCATTCATCTAAACACAGTCAGGGCTCTGTTTCTTTCCATTTTAAAAAATCTCTGGATTTTTAGTTTTTCTACCATTACTGAGAGTAATTTCCACATTGTAAATTATTTCTCAAAATCACTCTATCTTTTGTATTTAAAAAAAAAGGGCAACTAGCTTCATATTTAGATCTACAAACGACCTTTAGGATTGGTCTCCTTAGTGTACATTTTAGTAGACAGAATTGTGTTGAAATATGAATTAATTTGGTAGTGGTCTCCCTGCATACCCTGGATTACTTTAAGAAGATGACTGTAACCTTCAGCTGTGTTCTGTAGAGGTTTTATTCCATAGCCTTTCACTGTGATTTGAGGTTGAAAGCTTACCAATATTTGAAGAATGCCATTGGGCACTAGGTTGGATTTGTTTGTCTCCTGAACTCATTCAATTAGGAAAATAATCCATTATGGAAAATCTTGATTAAAAGTTGGCTTATTCTGCCATTTGATTAAAATTCAGCATTACACTGAATCAATTGCTCAGTACTTCTGTGAAACCTCCATCAGCAGCATGCAGGAGACTAATTACTCTGTTACTCTTGCATCTTACTCACTTTTTCTGTCCTCTAATCATAAAATATATTGGAGAACAGTAAACATGTTCAAATATAGTGGTTTCACTTGGTCCTTGACCCTATTTCGTGTCAGACAGATATACCACGACAGCCCTAGCAGGCCTGGGGGTGGAGAGGATTTTCCTGCCTTGTTCCAGGATGGAGACCTGGCATTGCCTATTCCTGCCATAAACTTCATGGGTTTCTTAGCTTTCTGAGCCCTGAATAAAATCTTCAGGATTTAGTCCTTTGCATATTTCCACAATGACATCAGCAAACAAAGCTAATCTCACCTGCCAACAATATGTTTTTATAACTCCATACTAAATCCCTGATTAAAATCGCCGCCCAGAAAACTCTGCAAAAAACTACAGCAGTTAAGTTTGGGCTGCAACCTGACAGGTGTGTGACTGGAAAGGACAGGTTCTTTATCCCGAAACTTACCCTCAAAGTCATCTGTATCTTTCTCGTCTGTGTTAGCTCTGGAAGAGCTAACTCTGTGCAGCTGTTCAGCGGGTGAAGTCCTGGCCTTGGCCAAATCCGTAGCAACACTCTCATTGATTTCAATAAGTCAGGCTAAAGCTTCAGATGTGGCCATAAAAAATAAATATCACTAAGGAAATACTAGTAGGTTTGCTTTTCAGCATATTTTCATTTCCAGTTTATGTCTCCTTTGGCCAATGTGATAGCTTGCGGCAATTAGTAATCTTGACTCCGGAAAGTTCTCAGACGTAAACAAGATCCTGGCGTAGTTCTCAATCAAAACTACATGGATGAGCTTTTCTGATTTATTCTTACAGTAGGATTAAATCTTCTTACTATTTCCATAAATAAAATTTCTGCCAATTTTCCCCAGTTTTCACACAGGATGACTTTTGCTAAATGCAGCTGAATTTTACTACTGAACCAACTAACTTCTAACACTAAAACTGCACCACCAAGACTTTTTTTCCCCAGTTCTCATGTCTCAATTGATCTTTTGGCTTCTTTATGGGTTTTTCCTGAGGCTGAGATGCTAGCTATTGAGAAGTTTGCCTACTGGAACATTTTATCACCAAAATAAGAAGCTATATTTTCAGTATATTACCAGCAAACCATATTGTAACTATTGTAAGTTTTTCATCTTGTTATTTAATCAGGAGACAGGAGAGAAAAATTGACATAAACACAGAAAAAGATCTTCAGCTGCTTTAAAGTTTTAAAGTGCCTTCATTGGCAAACATTCATTTAAAAAGTGCCTTTAGAAACAGTCCAAAATAATGCAAGACAAAGCAGCTCTAAGAAATAGTCACATATTGGGTATGGATTTATTGAGTTTAATGTTACTTTCACTTAGAATTATTAAATGGAATAATATTTGTGAAATTTAGGCAAACCCTATTTTATTCCCTCAGACTGAGAGTTGAGAGTGAAATTAATGTGCATAAATAATGTGGGCAGGTGAAGCTGAGCACAGTGGAAATAGGAGAGTTACTAAAATAACTTTGAGGTCAGTATTTGTGATGAAAATAGGTAAGATTTATGGCAAAGTAATTCAATCAAATAATCTGAAGAGGGTCAGAAATATTTCATTCTCATGTAGTGTTATAAAATCTATAAACATTGTGCAATTAAATGAAAAACAAATGCAAGCCACAGATTGTTGGTGAAGAGAATAGAAGAAAAAGCAAAGGAAAATGTCAGCTGCAGAAGATCTCATTTTGGAAACCCACAATATGTTGATTGCTAGGACTAGCATTTTTCAAGCTCTGTCACAGCTGAAGTATAAAGCTGTCAGTGCACATGATAATGATGGATGCTCTAAAACATGCAAATAGCATGAAAAATCATTTCTCACATAATTTTGGAAGATGAGAGGAGTTGTGAACTGAAGGGAGAGGGGAGGGGAGGTCAAGCTTAACATTCAGCCAAGAGGAATAGGCGGCTGCCTTGATGCTGTTTGAGTTGTTAATTACTATGCAAGTGAAACAATGAGTTATGCCGGACTTCTGCAAATTTTCCCACGGAAATTGTATTGTGACCAGTGAAGGAAGAGAGGCAGAACTGCAGCTTCGGAGCTGAGCACAATGGTGTGCTCCGCCGGAACAAATCCACGCTAAAGAGAATCTGCTCCGGGGGCTGCCAGCACTTTCAGGAATGTGTTGCTTTAAGAACACGCTGTGTATTTCAGAGGTGACATTTACAGTATACCATCAATATTGGGGGTGTTTCAGTTAATTAGCCATTTTTATTAACACTGAAGTACAGTAAAACCCAATGTAAGTGTTAAGAATGTAAATTAGCACTATCCCCAGGCTGATCTAGCTCAAAGCAGTGAACTATCACACACTGCCCCCATATTTATGGTGCTTTTTATTTTCTAGACTGAGCAAAGCTTGCTCATACTTACAGCTGATTTTCACCTCTTGTTGTGCACGTGCATGTGCTTGCATGTGCCAAAGTTCACCAAAGCAACAAAGCTATGAGTGCAACCTTTACATCACTGGGTTTTATTTTCCTTAATTGTGTAATTTTCAAGAAAATTATATTCATAATTGGTGCTGGTGAAAAGAAAATGTATATTAATTCTGGGGTTTGTGGTTTGTGTTTGGGTTTTTTTAATAGTTAGAATGATACACCATATACTATCTGAACTGAGGAAAACCAGCACCATATATAATAAACCACTATTCAGATAAAGTGCCCTGCCTGGTTTCCATGAAACGGTAAAAGACACCCAGCTCACATCCCTTTCTATTCAAAACTCTTTATTCCTCAGTCTTTATTCCATATTAACTTTTGACTAGCTCTCATTTTCAAAACTCAGCCTCACTCAGCACAAATCTACATACTGGATCTTGTATCTCCTGATTTTTTTTGCTTATTTCATCCCACCAAAAATCAGCTTAATATGAGCTCACCTGTGTGTTTTCAAGTCTACTTCCACATTTGCCTTTGTGTTTGTATGTTTTTCTTTAATCTTTGGGTTCCTGATAACAACTAATCATTGTCCCTTCTAAACAGACACCATCTGATATCAGGTATTTACACGTCTGTATCCTTCCAATATTCATGCCCTTCTCA
>CM050650.1:22458938-22513938 GCA_027574665.1 Rhynochetos jubatus | reverse complement strand
AAGTATAGTGACACTGAATGATAGGTCACTGATGACAGTGAATGGGAAAGACTGCTTCTTAATTAATCAGGACAGTATTAGCAAAGAATTTCACTTAACAGGGATACATTTCAGGGCCTAACCAGGTGATTAGAAGGAATGTTCTGACCCTTGGTGAAACAAAGAGGCGGCTTGAGAAGAAATACAATGAACACCCTTTTTATTCTTCTGTTTTTCTTGAGAACAGAGTGCTTTATTTCACAGCACTGCTTTTCTTTAATTCTCTCTTAATACCTGGAGCCAATTTGTAATCAGGCTGGCTGTTTCTGAGCCTGCCAATGGAAAGGGTTCTCCAGCATGGTACTAATATGCTGTTCTGCCTGAACTGAATGGCTCTTGCTCTGCAGCCGTTGTTCAGGGAAAGCTTTTACCATATTTAATTAAAGTTGTGGTTTACCCTGCTCTGGCTTTGAGGCCATTATTAGGCAGAGTGTGAACAGTCAAGGCTTGCAGGCATGAAAGTATTGCAGAACTGGGCTGAAATTAAGAGTATGGTTTCCTTTTTCTGATCCGGCTCTGGATTCCCTTTCCTACAGGATCTGCATATGTGCAATCACAGATATCTCCAAGTGCAGAACACTTTTTGCAGCCTTCAAGAGATTGTGTCATGGCAAGTTTTAGAAAAAAATAAAAGCGGCACTATCTTATCTGCATTCCAGCGTACATAATGACCCTTCCCATCTGACTGAATTTATTGTAATCCCTATAAACCTAAACCTCAAAGAATTCCAATGCCTTACACATCTCTTCTGTTATAATTTATGAGAAGTTGGTAATGTGCCATCTGGAGGTTTCACTGCCATTGGGAAGCACGTTCAGCCCACAGTGGAAGCAAGTCAGGCCAAAAGGAGAAAGAAAAGAAAATGCAGGGGAAGGAGAAGATCTGGCTTCAAGGAACAAGTGTCATGAACTCACAAAGATAAAAACTACGTTTCAAAAAAAAAGTTTTAACTTGCATGATCGGCACATACTCAGCTGATAACCCAAGGTCTCAACCTAAGGACATTAGCAGTATTACAGGGCAATCCTTACACAAGGACAAAATGTTCTTGAGCAATTTCTGCAATGTATTAGACACAAACAGGTTTTTCCTCAAAACTGAAGTCATGTCATGCTTCTTGCTTCACCTCTTTTAATTTTCCCTGAACAAACATATTTATTGTGGTGGTTTCAAGTAAATTTCCAGTTCACATACTTCTCCTGTCAAACAACAAAGAGCTTATTGGGGGGAGCTTTTAGGCTGATTGACTGATCTACACCCAGGTCATCAGAGGTCTGAGACCCATTTTACTTATTGAAGAAATATGCCTGGCTCTGATTTTATTCCTTTTATTAAGATACTTAAACAAAAATAACATTGAAATCTGTATGTCACCAAAGTCATAATTACCAACCTATGAAGAGAGCAATTCAGCTGTCAGGCAGGATCAAATCAACAAGTTTGACACAGTGCTGAGAAGCATATTAGACCACAGAATATGTTAAATCATCCTATTAACACTAAAATAATCAATCCTAACATAATCTTAAACAGATTTCCTAATACATCCTAAAGAGGATATTAAGAAGGCAGCTGTTCGTTTGTTACACACACCAATTACAAAATATCTTCACATTGAAGCACAATCATCATCTAGCATGATCCATGTCCTCAGCAGCAGTTATAATATTTTCTCTTCAAGCACTTGCTCTTCCTCTTCATGGGTGAGTTGTCCTTGTCTCCCAGGCTCCGGATCCAACAGAGGTACTGAGAGAGAGATGCTGACAGCGCTGTCTAGCAGGAGAGTCTGCTGTTGACCAGATGGTACAGAAGAAAGTTTTGGGTTGCTCACCAAAGGCAGGACCCCTTTCCCCAGATACCATTTAGTTTGACGGAGGAACTGTCTTACCTAGGTTTTCTACATGAATGCTTGACTGGTGCTCGCACCCACCTCTACACAAACAGCTATAGTGCAAAAATTCACAGTTCACAACAGGACTAAGACTTCTACAGCAGCTTAGGCAAAGGTTATTTTGAGGGAGCAGCACAGTCTCCCAGCCACTGTCTTCCCCCTGGTGTCTTCCAGCACTGAAACTGTGCAACTTCTTAGCCCTGTTTATTGCCGCACGCAGTCAAAAGGCGCAGTGCTTGTACAGCAGGATGGGCTGCCAGTCTCTGCCTCCCCGCCAGTGCTGAGCACAAGACCAGTGTGGCACTGCTGGACAGAGGAACAGTTTGGGAGAACAAGCTCCTGATCTGCCTCCTTTCCTCTCCAGCTCATCTCTCCTGTTCTGGAGCAGCCAAGGCAGAACCAGCTTCTCGGGCAGCCATGGGGAGCTTTGAGGAGGCAGAGCATGGCAAGCGGGGTACTCCTGCGACTCCTCACTGGGCTGCAGGAGGGGCTGAGAGGCTGTGGAGGGAACCATCCTGGGAATCCAGTGCCAGGGAAGGAGGGTTCTTGCTACAGGAGCCATCAGTACTGCACGTAGCCATGATTTCCTGTCCCATTAGTGTGCTACCCTGCCTAGCTGCCTCTGTGAGCTATGCCAAAAGCTGTATCTGTCTCAAAATAGGAAGCTGAAAGGGACCAGGAGGTTCTCCCTGTTAATGAAACAATTTTTAAAAAAGTAAATTATTACAGGAAAATTTCATCAAAATATGTATTCACAAACTTCTCAACTATTCATCTTTTCTGGGCTCTGGTAAGCTAAGAGCCATCAGGTCCTCTGTGCTTTTATTTCAGGAAGAGAATGAAGACTGATGATCTGTATTCCCCTCACATACGTGTTGGAGACTCTGGATGAGCAGCCTTCCCTAAGAAGTCTTCTGAACTAAGTCACTACTCTGCTTGTTCTCATCTCTCCAAGAATTTCATCCAGATGAGACAAAAGGTGAACTATATCCAAGTCAAGATCAGAATAAAATATATTCAACTTGCACCAACTTGTAAAAGTGTCATTTTAATGAATTATTTGAAAATAGTTGGTATTCTGAGGGCTGTGGAGTCTGCAAGTCTGGCCGCCTCTCTGCCTAAACCTAAAAAAGAAAAATCTAATGACAAGACCATGATGAGGGTTTTTTTGTTTATTTTAAAGGATTTTGGACAACATTAGGTCATCAATCCAAAAAGCATATACAGATAGATTTAAACCAGCATCTTCAACTCCCATGAGAATTCTCTGAACACAAATCTATTAGGGAACCCTCCCCACTTTTCTGGAAGTGGAGACACTGTAGAGCAAAGACTACAAGACTCATCAGGACAGAGAAAAAGCAATAAAAGTGCAGCACAATTCAGTAGTTTATTGGCAAGGTGAGGCAGCCAGCTCGGCTCAGCTAAGGCAGACGTGGCTTCCTGCCCTTATCGCTGGATAGATAACAGAAGCAGCCAGGGCATAACACGGGCATAGCTAGTGGGAGTAAGGGGGATCAGTGGGACCTGTGTAGTAAGAGTTGGAAAGTTAAATTTTTTAATATGTTGGCTATTATCAGTGTTACTTTTCCCATTGCACCAATGAGACCAAGGAACATGCGAAAACAAAACAGGGTACCTGCAAAAGGGTTCCCAGTTCCCACACTGACTTTTAGCAGCCTAGAAATGGATAACACCTGTATGTCCAGTGACTGAGCCATCGCAACTGCCCTGGTGACTCTAAATCACAGTGTTCAGGAACAGTCTGCCACACTCCTCCATGCTCCATCAAGGCTTAAAAAAAAAAAAAAAAATAAAATATCACTTTCAGTTATTTCTATGGCTTCTTGATCTCGGAAAAAGCAGTTCAACACCTACAGAATACCTTCCCTAAGGAGATAACGGTACAAGCAAAGTTCAAGTATCCCATCATTGATTGCATGTGTTTCATACTAAGCTTCTTCCACTATAATGCACTTTCTACAATTGCTGATAGATTTTTCCACTCTTCCTCTGGGAGTCCTAAATGACTTTGCTAGAGAATTGTAAAAGCTCTTTTTCTCTCCCCTTCACTGACAAAACTCAATTCCTGAATGAAATGTTTGGAAATCTTTAGAAATGCTTTGTAATACATGTTGAGTCTCTTAAAAAGAAGGAAATTGTGCAAACAGTAGAACACAGGTGGCAGTACAAGAACATGCTAAATTGCTCTAGCAATTTGATTTTCTAACCTCATGATACCACAGGTTGTGTAAACCCAAATCAAAATTCTCTGTGTACACTCTTATCAACCACTGTGTTTATTCTGATGCAGAAGCCTTCATCCCAGCAAGCATCTCTGTCCAGAAAAGTATTGACATTTGTGCTTAAATTTAAATGTAAGTTCCATTCAGTAGGATGTAAAGGACATTTAAGCACCTGTATGCCTAAAAAGAGACTGACAGAGGGCATACCTGAGTCAGAATTTTATTAATGTTCCCTGAAGGTTATATAAGATCAAAGGGATAGATTGACTTGGCATTGTATTGCCGTGACTTTGTACAATGTTTGGGAAAATGAAACCATTAATGAGATATCACTCGAATATTTTTTCATCGACACTCTGGGTAATAAAATGTGAAATGCTTTATTTCCCCAAATGAGGTCAGCACACATGTGGATAATTGCCTGAAACAATATAATTTTTGTTTAACTTGTTTAATTGTCTAGGTAACTTGTTTGTTCAAAATCAATATGCAGGGGGGGGGCAGGAAATCCTGTGGTTTGACTTGTAAGAAGCCCTGGCTTTCATGATTAATACTGCAGTCCCTGCTGGCAATCCTCTGGGGGTCGGACTTAACAAACACATAACAAAAAGCTGTTGTTCCCATACAGTTTTCAGTTTAAATAATCTGGAACTATGCAAGAGTCATCTTCTTTAACTTCATTCTCTCTGGGAAGGCAGAGCAGATTCATATTCATTCCTTATAGTTGTATTTACCTGTGCATTCATCCCTCCTTTTGCCGTCTGTCATAGAACCAGCTGACAAATGGAACAGTTGAATCCTATTCTGATAACTATTTAGCTTTACTTATTTATGTCAAACACCCCACCACCACCACCCCAGATATATAAGTATTCTATAGACAAAGCATAGGGGACTAGAGAAACTCCTGAAAATATTGAGATAAGCTTACGAGTATACCAATTAAACTGGTAGCTAGCCACAGCTTGGTATTTTTTCCATCTTTGGTACTAGATCCAGATTTCTGGATTTCTTCTGCTAAAAAGAGTACGGAGTTTGCATCCTAAACCTTTAGCATTTGATTGCCAAGCTCTCCACTTGGAACTCTCCACTTGAATTCTCAGCTGGAAGTGTGTGTAACATCTGTGTGCAGACTTGGCAGGAGGAGCCCAACGTGCTGGGCAGTACACGAGTCCTCTTCACCATCTTGCAGGATCAGATCCACATCCCAAGATCTGACACAACTCAGAGCATAAAGGTTGCCAGATCCACACTTATGCTCAGGTAAGTGTCTGGCTTTTCAGGAACTGCCAAGAAAAGATCACTGACTTCTCTTTCCAGCCAATCCCAAATTTATGCCAGTAGGCAAATCCATCAGCATAAAGGGGTGAGATCCCTTGCTATCATACATATGTTTGAAAGGTTTTACTGATGTTAAAGTAGCTTCACCAACTGGTCTAGCTGAGGCTCTGGCCCATAAAGCCTCAGAGTGCTGAAGTCTTAAATTCACAGCTCTGTATCAGTTTAGTAAGGTTTTCAATCCCTCATGTTAATAAAATAAGTGTTACTCAAAGGCTGGATCACATTCCAATTATTGTGACAATAGTGGACATGGTAAAGAAATAGTGGACACTGCCATGTGGAACAATTACATCATGTACAATCAAACAAGAAAGAAAAGGGAAAAGAAAGCAACTAAATCAACACACTGTGTATCCATTCATTTTACGGTGTCATTTAGCATATGGTCACTCATGTGATCAAAACAGTAACTGGCATTTTTCCCAGTTAATTCACCTCTTTTCTTTTCTCTTTGTCCTCTGTTGTAGCACCAGTCTTTCAGCAAGATTTCAGGTTGCAATTCCCCTGGAGAATGAATGGTCCTTATTAAGTGTCTGGGAAAAAACAACAACTTATTAGTGCATTGAGACTAATTATAGAGCTATCTTAGTCAAATAAAGGATCACAATAATAATAAAAAAAAAGAACACGCTTGAAATCAACTTAAATATTTTTTCTTTCTCTCTCCGACTCTCGCTTTTTATATAAATTACCAACGGACTGAAGTCCTATAGCTGAAACAGCTGTCTTAATAAAGTAACTTCTCAAAAAGGTGTTTGTTTGGGTTTTTTTTCTGAGGTTTGGTGGTTACAGTGATGTGAACTGACTAATACTTTACAGAGCTTAGCTGTGTGTTGTTCACTGCAAATGAAAGACAAGGTACACAAATGTTCCTATGCATGCTGTTCTCGATTATGTTTCTGAAGACGTCCACTTGATTTTGATATCTATTCAGCACTACATATTTGAAGTCGAGACAAGTGAAGTCTAGACATCTGTAGCACCCTGTCATTTTTTTACACCATTTATGAATTGAGATGTACCTTCAAAACACGGAAGGCTGTTATGCTCAGTAAAAGCTGGTTTCTATGTTGATGCAAATGTGTTTGGCTTTAACTGATATCCCTTGCATAAACAGGATTTCCTGAAGGCAGCTGCGCTATATGGATGGGTATGATGAGAGATCCAAACTGCAGTGCATGTAGGCAAACCCTGTTCCTGCGGGAAAGACCAAGAAAAATGAGGATTTCCCAACCTGCGTACATGCAGGTGGCTTAAGGTCTTTGAAGAATATGAAGAACAGTGCTGTTCAAATACCCTTTTTTTTTTTTCCTTTCCCCTTCATGTTGGTTCATTACCTGGTAATAAATTAGTAAAGGTAGTAGACTTTGTTTACACACCTGAAGTCCAGGAGGATGGCAATTCCCAGAGCTAAATTCTACCTGAAATGTTCAAGGACATGCAGCTGACACAGTGGGCCTCTGACTGCAAGACAGACAGCTCCAGGCCACAAAGCTGCTGTATAGAACTGTCTACATCTACCTAAATTAAAACTGACAACCAGCCCTGGTTTTATAATGCTGAGTTCTCAACTTTTGGACACCAAAACCTATCCAGAAAAGGAAACAGAGTACATTAGATTTTTTTTTTTTTTTTTTTTTTTTTTTGCTTTTGGGCATTGTTTCTTCTTCTGTTTCTTCTCTTCCCTTTATTTTTACCCTCATTTTAATATACAGCATTAGATACAACACCTTTTTTGCTCCACTTTTTTTTTTTTTTTTTTGGTAGAAAAACCCTTTAAAGTTAAGCATTTAATTTAAAAAAAAAAAACACAAAAACAAAAAACAAAAAACAACTGGAAATTTATGTTAATCACACTTGAATATGATACAGTGTTTCCAGTAAAAATACAGCTCATTAGGAGAGGAATTAAATTTAATAATAAACCACTGCATTAAATGGAAACAGAAATTTAATAATAAACCCTTGCATTAAATGAAGGCAGCATGTAGGATAGAGGACTTGAAGGAAGATTCTTGAAACTGCTTTGCTGAACTATCTCTCCTAATGAGCCGATGAAGACTAATATTTCAAAATAGCCACTAATTTCAGGTGCCAAATTTCAACCTTCTCCAAATGTGAATAATTCTGAAGTTCTGATTAGTTATAAATTCCCATAAATTGTGTGTCTAGGGCTAAAGTCAACTAATTTTATCCATTTCACACTTATGCCATAAGCGTTTTAATTTCTCAAAATTTAAGTTACTTTTTAAGACAGAAACATCACATAGCAATTCACTAGATATCTACTGATTAACACTCCCATGAAATTTGATGGGATGAAGATCACGGATTAAAGACCCTGACTGTATGTGAACACAAATTCCAATCCAAGAACATCCAACTTCTAAAAATAAACAGTATGACTTTTCTGTCTTTCCTCAATAGCTGATAAATGGCCTTACAGCTAATTTGGATTGACATTATTTCTTTTTTTAAAATTCATTTTGTGGGGACAGGCATTTCTGCCTGTGCAAATGTGTTCTTCATTTGGTTATAATAAGTAATAAAATGAAGAAACTAACAAACACTGCTTGTAGTTCCTTTCAGATTTTGGTGGTAACAGCTCTGTCACAGCTGTGTGATTTTCAGGTCTACTTTATTACATCTTTGTTTTTAAAATGAGCAAAATATCCTGTGTAAAGTCTTGCATTACTCTTTGTTCTGCAACACATTTTGTTAGCAAGCCCACAGTAGTATCTAAAATAGTGTAAATCATCAGTTTTTAATCTGGCAGGAAGTAGACAGTGGCCCATTAAACTTTCATAATTAAATTTCCCTGCACTCCCCCATAGAACCATTATCTGAGTTTTCTAATTAACACAAGAGGAGGGAGTCAATTCAGAGTGATGGGATCTATAGCCATCCCCTTTCATTTTAATGACCTTTAATAAACTTTTATTACTATTGATATTGATAATTATAATACACCCTTTCCTCTGCAATGTGATTCTAAGGGCCTTGTCAAAAATTGAAAATTTCTTCCTCAAAGTCGGAGCACAGCAAATGACTGTGTCCTCAAACACCCAGACTCTGGAGCCAACAACATCAGCAGGGAAAAAGACAAAGTGTAGGCAGGTAGGGTGTGAATGTCGCCTCTCACACAGCCTGTAGTGGGTTGTGCTTTGGCCCTGGTCCGCCACAGCCCCCTGCTCTCGCAGCACAGCCTCCCCCAAATGGGCTGACATGAGTGCTGAATCATGAGGCGGTTTTGTGACAGATAACCACAAGGAATTATGCAGAGTTCATTTAACTTATTTTACTTCCAGCCTAACAGAGGTCAAATACTAAAGAGGAGGATTAGCCATCATGACACCTAGTCCTTCCTTAGATTTTCCATCAATGGCTCTTATACTGACTAAACATTTTTACATGGAGTTTTTATTGGTGTGTCAACACTTCTAACCTCACCGCAGCCTCAGTACAGAATGTGTCGTATCTCAGCGATCCTCTTACATGTAAGCAATTATGTTCCCATCAGCGCTACAGTGGCACAGGTTTCATTGCTCAAAGGAGACTCAAGCCTGAGCAGAAAGACCAGGACCTTCTCTCTGCTGGACACATAAGGCAAAAGGTGTTCTGCCCTCCAGAACAGGAGATACCTATAGGAACAAACAAAGCCTGTGTCTGTTTACACCTTCCTTGGTGCAACCAGTTGAGGGTCCTCACAACATGAGGGCTTGTATGGACTCCTTCTTGCTAGTTGCACTGAGAACATCACAAAGCAGTTCTAGCTACGGGCTTCAGTGCTATCTTCTGATGAACACAGCTATCAGTGGTGGTCTTGTCTTAAATCCATCGGCTGCCTTTGAGCCTAAAACTCCTTTATCTGAACTTAATTTCTTATCCTACACTGCTCTCAGGCATGCACATAGCTTTAACAGGTGAGCAGCCCACTCAACTACAACTGCTTGTTCACTACATACGAGGTGGGTATCCCCTCACCCCTGCACTTCCTATGGGGATCTCCAGACATGTACAGGCACTCTGGTCTGTGCATGTTGGACAGTCCCAGCAATGGGTCTGACTGCCCTGCCTTTCCTGCAGTCCCATGGGGCACACCAAGGAGCTTTTCCTTTTGACAGACCATGGATGTTGAGTCTGGAGAAGTGTCTGTTACCCAGCTGTGCTGAACATGTAACCAAACTGCAGCCTGGTCTCTATCCACCGGTCGGCAATACAACTGCACTACTGGGTGTTCTGTATCTCAGAGTTGCACTTTATGACTCCTCAAAGCTGAATGCCTCAGTGTTTTGGAGAAAGATTTTAAGTTGGATCCAGAAGTTTTAATTTGGGGCCACCTTCAGTTTTCAGTAATTTTTCCTTATTGCAGGTTATGAACATTAAGATGATTAATGTCAATAAAACCACGTTGCTTATATAACTATTGGTATCGCAGAGAAAATGCAGAGAAAATGACTGAACATTTATTTTAAACTAAAGATACCAGATTTTTTGGTTGTTTATTGTTTGTTTGTTTGGTTTTTTACAAATAAGAAAGACAAAATCTTGGTTTTGAAATTCTGATTCAGTCAGAGGAAAACACAGGTGAAACATATTACTTTAAAAAAGAATCACTATTTATAGCAACAGCCATTGCACGTCAACTGCAAAAGACTTAGCAGTTAATATAGTTGTAAAACATGAAGAATGCATTTCCTGTAAGAGTATGAAAAAGAAATCTTCAGTTAATAGCAACTCATTCATACCTGGTGGAATCCTAAATTTAGATTTGGTAGAAAGCAGCCATTAAATTGAATTAGAGAGCTTATTAAGGAGATCTTCACTTCTGTTGTTTGAACTATTGACGATCTAATGATCAGCATTTAAACTCAAGTTCTCCAAAAGTGATCAGAAATATGTCTATATGCTTGGCTCTTTTCAGGAACCGCAAAACATGTATCTGATGTTTGCGAGTGAACTTTGCACATCCCCACCCCTGGGATTAACCAAGCTGGTTTCTGAAGTTCAGTCATAGGCAGGCAGGTAGGAACTGGGTGAAAGAGGGAAGAAATTGCTTCATGAATAAGGTATGCAAGAAAATTTGGCATATGTTGTTGAAATGATTATGAGGTCTGTGTGAAAGCAGTAGTAGGTAAATTTTGGCTGGCACAGCATACAGATACACAAGAGAAAAAACACAGCCAACAGTGTGATCACAGGACAGGAACCAGCTGCCTGGATTTTGCCTCCTGAAAAACTAACAAGGAAAAGCATGGGGAGAGCTCCTCTGTGGCTCACAGTATCAGGGATATAACAAAGCACGGTTGAATGGTCAGCAAACATGATTTGTGCCTGTAAGCAAAGGTCCATATGAAACTCCTCTGAACACGTACTGAGATGTCTTTACCACCACCCTTTGCAATTATTTCTGCCCTTGGCATGGTGTGGCCATGAGTGGGGAAACAGTTCTGCAGAGAGGCTTTTCTGAGACCGCATCCAGGAGAAGAAAGACACGACAACCTTGGGAATGCTTGAGTTTGGGGGAATGTTATGTGGGGTTCAGACAGATTTTAAAGCAGCATTGTCACATTCCCTTCAGTGTTTGTTTCTATTTTTTCATTCAAATAATTTAAATAGAGATTTTCAATAAATATATACAAATTAAAATATATATATCCTAAAAGTTTGCATACTGAAACAGGCTAATGACATAGTCTTTCTTGAAACCATCTTCTAAGAATTGCCAGAAATTAATATTTCAAAAGTAGGATACGTGCCAAATTGGCAGATACTCACAAATGGACTTAGATTTGCTTTTCTGTCCTTGTCTGCTGATCAGTTTATATCTTAAATATGAAGGTGCAAAGTCCTCATAAATTCTGTCCACATCAACTTCTAATTTTATCATTCTTCAAAAGTGATTAAACTCATCCTTCAATATTAGTCAGCTGTTTTTTCCTACGTATCCTGCATCTTTGAGTTTCATGGATGAATTAGAAAAATGAGAAAAGGGTAACTAGGTTACAGAATTTCCTGAATATTATGGATATTAGCTAGATTTTTCATCCAGTATAGATGATGAATACATCTTATGACCCACCAATGCATTAATTTGCATCCTTGTCTCCATTGCTCTGTTTCAAACAGTGATGCTTCTGCAAAATGCAAAATCCCACCTTGCAGAATGTTGTATTAGGAAAAAATTATCAGAAATTTTTTACGTGTTTGTTCATATATGATGTAACATAGAATATATCAATTTGGGAACATTTTATATATATATGATTGGTATATACACAGATATATATTTGTATATTCACACACAATAATGCAGTTTATTTTTTTATTTCATATAGATTCAAAATAATTTTTCATGAAGTATGTGTATGTGTATATATATATATATAGATAAAAATTCAAAAGACCAAAATATGAAGATGAAACTAAAGAAGTGAAAATGAGAGACAAAAAATAAGAGAAAGAAAAATAAATGTCTTTCCAGCACCCTAGGACATAGGAATGATCGAAGGAGTATCTTTTGCAGTAAAGACACTATGATTGTCCATTCTTGTACACAGATCACTGTCCGTAAGCAGCGCTATGGACAATGTCTCCAGGTGTCTTGAAAGGAACTCTAATTTCTTTGCAGGCTTTTCAACACACTGTTTAAGTTCACCATGAATAGATGGACATTTTTTCTATTTCAACAGATTACCTCTTTTCCCTGCTTCTCTGTCACTTCCCTGTTTGCTGTTTCCTGCCCTGAAGAAGTGGAGAAGTCCTGCATGATACAATGTCAATAACAATTATCAACATTGTTTATATATTTCCTATTTTAAAAAATTACATTTTTTTCTATAAGTATTTGAAAAGATAGGTGGCAATCAGGTTCCCATTAATAGCCTGCTTGACTTTAATCCGTATGTACAATACTTTGCTGATAAGAATTTAGGCCAAGTCAGGAAGAACACTCCAAGCAAAGAAACATCTGTGATAAAAGCATCAAGCAGTCTTTCTAACCATGTACCAAGTTCAAGGTCTCTGATAAGCCACCTGGCTATACCTACACACTCCGATAACCCCAAGCTGGTATTACATTGTTTAGCCAGGGAAGGTCTTGTTGCTGGGCACTGAGCTGATAGGCTTATGGCTCTCTCTGCTCTGAGACACAAGAATATTTGAATATCATGTAGGCAAAACATGCACAGAAAGCCATGAGGACGGGCATCTTAATAAGGAGGGCTGCTAATAACCAATAACTTTGTCAGTCAGAACCCTTGTGTTTTTGCCTTTTTAGGGTTGTCCTTCACTCCTGAGAAGCTTCTGTAGCAAAAGTTGGTCAGAATGTATTCCCCAAAACTCTTGATTTCTGCTTTCACTAAATACTGTCAGAATCCCAGATGTCAACCCTCTGTTATTCCTGTTTCCTAACTGGACTCCTGAAACCACTTGTCATCTTCAGATACATTTTTTCACGTACATTTTAATGTCATTTTCTATAACTTTATCTTTCTAGTAGTTTTGCTGCACAGAAACATTGTTTTTCCTCACAACAAATTATTGTGCTCTAAGAATAAATTCAGCATGATATCTACATGCACTAGCATTGCTGTCTTTCACAGTCAGCAGGATCTTTCTTTGGCAAATCCAGGTTTGGAAACAACTAACCCGTGACCTCACCATAATTTTCTGGCTTTATTTATGGCTCATGGCTTCTAACCCCTCTCAACACAACATTAAGACCAACGTATTTCCTTCATTTTGTCTTTGAATGTCAGGCATCTTTCTGCTCTTGATGCTCCTGTTTCCATGTATCAACTCGGACTTCCAATAACGTCCACAGATGGACCAGATTCCCGCCTGCCATTGTGCCCCGCTGGGCTTGCAAAGGTGGGCCTCTGATGGGCTGATGGCTCTCCTGTGATAGGCCTGGAAGAAGCCTGGCAGGGGATTGTTTGGTGTCCCTGTGCCATTCAGTGTCTCTCTGTGCTCCTCTGTGGGTGTCCAGGGTTTTTATCATATAACCTAACATATTGCTTCTTCAGCTTCTCATAAAATGTATCTTTTCTCAGTGCTACATAAGTTTTGGTGGTCTTCCAGCAAATAGTAGGATAAGATAGGAAGGCTCCCTCCTTAATGTATTTAGTTCCTGTTCTCCTGTTGATGTAGAGATTCCCATAATGTAAATACTAAGTAGGAAATATTCCTTACATTTGCCTTAAATGGTCTGTTGCACCCCTTGATTATGATCAGCAGTGAACTCACCAGCTTGTTTGTGAGTCATGCTTTTGCTTAACCCCTCATGCTGACTTCTCATCTGTAGGTGTTGTGCTCAAAACGCAGCCCTTTCACACCAGAGCTCTGCACGCTTCCTTTCTTGCATACATCTCTCCTGTAGTTGGTCTGTGCTCCCCAGATCTGCAGTTCTGGTGTTGGCACCTGGGCTCATCTCAACCCTCCATCTCTCTTTCTCACAAACAGTGTGGGACTCCTCTCACCCTGACTTCAGCCTGAGGGGAGCCACTTCACGTCATCGCAGTTGGCATCTATGAGAATAATCTCTCATCTACAAGAATAATCTATATCATCTGCTTTGGACATCAATATTGTGTGTTATTGTAATATACCAAGCTGACTTTAGCAAAACATTGAGGAAGAAATCACCAGCTATTTATGTGAAAATGTGTGCTCTAATATCATCGGGATAACTTGTATTTCTTTCAGTCACAAGTCACCAAGTTTTATTTTGATTGCAAGGCCAGAAATGTAATGCCCGCTCACATTAATGGCATTCAAATAGGCAAGAATCATCATGTGATGGTAACACAGCACAAAGTAAAGAACAGGCAGGTACCAGGTCTGGCAAGTTGATTCATAATTTTTCTCCTGATTAGTGGGATGCATTATATTTGGGTTATTAATGAGTCTGCAAATGCTACCCATCTGCTGTTACAGACCTTTTAAATGTCACTTAAAACATGTTAAATGCTTAAAATTGTGTTCTCCTAACATCATGAATTACTAGGAATGAAAGAACTGAATGATAAATGTAGCATTCTCTTTCTGCTCAGGTTATTCACCCCTGCAGAGAACTTTGTGTACAGTCAGTTTTACAGTTTTCTCGTGATCAGTCCATATTCCATGTAAGTATGAGCAGTGGATGAAATGGGAATTCAGAGGTATTGGTATAGAATTTTGAATACTACTATTGCATTGCAAATGCCCTCCATGGGAAATTCTGGTATATCTGCTTGAAGTATTATTATGGTATACCAGCACATTTTGTTCACTCTGGACTATTTCTTTTCCCCAAGTAGGAAAAGGTAATAGAAAAGCATTTTATAAAACTGGAATACAACCCAAAAAACATTAGTATGTTTATCCAGGGGCAGGTATGGATTTGGATTTATTTTATGTAAGCACAATACATTTCAACTGGTGAAATTATTCCCCTATTTTCGTCTTCCTATAGTCTAAAGCTTCTTCAGTTTCACTGTTATGGAAACTTCAAAATTCCTGTGTCTTGGGTGTTGAAGCCAGGCATGGTTAATTCTTTTCCCCAAAATAACAATGAAGGAACACTGGCATTTTCAAATTTCAGTTAATTTTCTGTAATGACTAAAGGACGTTGCAGTACTACACAGGTTTCATGCACGTTAAGATATTTTAGAAAATTATTAATTAAACCTGGATTTGACAGCAATGAAGAGAATGAATGGAGAGGGAATGTGACTCAGAGCAAAAATGCTGCAAAGATCCTAACAAAACTAAAGCATTTTGGAGGTGGGGGGAGGAGGGGGAGGAAAAAAAGGATAAATGTTCAAAGTTACTAAAACATATGTCTTGATATAGTGAAAGAAAATCAAGAGGAAAGAAGAAAAGGCATCTCAGTGAGGGCTGATTGACAGTATGCAGCTGTCTGACCACTTTATTGCTACGAATATTGTCCATTTGGAGTGAATTTGGGTCATGTAGGTACAGTTCTCGATGCCACTGATGGACAACATCTGTAGATTTTACTTCTTTTAAAAACATGGGACTGTAGCTTGCTTTGGCTGAGAAACAATTTCCAAACTGGATGCAGTTGCCTACGAAGTCTGGCGTGGAGCCACATACCACCTTTGGGAAGGACATCTTTCACAGCCCTGCTTCTTTGTAACCTTACTGCCACTGAAAGGTAATGACAAGTGCTGTGAAATGGCCAGTATAAACAGCAATATTGCTCCTCAAGCAGCCCATTCCATGGACTATATTGCTCCATTCAGTTTTCAGCAGAATTCCCCACTGGCTTCAATGAGGATTTAGCTTAAAAAGAATAAAAATGCCAGTATAATGTGGTCACTTGTCAACAATAAGATTTTTCTTATTTGTGAAGGTATACTAAAAAGAAACATAGAAATTAATTCTGAGTTCCTGTTGTTCATTATTTGTAACATTTTTTTTTTCACTTCCTCCTGTTATTATATATTCTTACTAAGGTTTCAGGCAAACAATTGTACATCTAGGATGAGATACCACAAGGAGTGCATTATATTCTGTGAAGGTTAAATTTCTGGTGAGCCGCAGATGCTGGTTGAATATGAAATATTCCTTGATTGCTTTTCATACAAAATTTCCACCAGAATAAATTTTATCTAAGTTGTAGCTGGTCTATTTTTACAGAATTTCTGATTTGTAGGCTGCATGCTACTCAGGTTTACAACAGGGTGTTTGGGGCTGCAGTATTACTGGTTTGAGTATATGAAAACAAATTTTAAGGTTGACGTTGAATAATGTTCTAGTGGATGGGATAAATAAGTTCCCAAGTTTTGTGGGTTTAGAGGTGACAGTTTGAGATCTGAACGCAGATAGATAGACAGCCATCCTTATGAAAGCAGAATTAAAAATAACTTTATAGTAGGGCAATGTACATACAACTATGATGAGAAAACCATGTATTAATAAAAGTTTATTATGTCCTTCAGCTTCTGATTAGTAACAAAGAAAAAAACACTAGTAACAATAGGTGGGTAAGCATAATGTATTCTTTAAATCCTTTTACAGAATTATTGACTATTTGTTACTAGGCTTCGTTCCAACCTTTTGTATTCCTGCACCCTCAAAACCACCCGTGACTGTTAGGAAGTTACAACCAATGCAGCATTGAAGCCATAACTCATCCAGGTGTTAACGACATTAAACAGCTTCAGTAGTTCTGGGACTTACTCTTTACTAACAAACAGAAAAATTAGATCTATAATCACAGGTTTACTTCCAGAAAAAGGAAATTAAATGTGTAGAAAAACTAAAAGAATGAACATAAGAAATGCATCAAAAAGTGAACCTTGGCTGACTGTAAAATTTTATGTTTTTTTCATTATGGGAAACTTCACTCATCCATATTTGTCTTTTACAAAGGATTATGAATTGAGGACTACAACTCCATAAAATTTATATTTTGTCATCTGGTTTGATTGGTGGAATTGTGTTATTGAGAAGGATTCTGAGATCACATTAGCCAGGAAAGAGTAATGCACTACACCCACTGAAGAACAATACATGTTCTTATCTACCCAGGCAGGCAATCAATTCTCTAGTGCATATATCAATAGCAGCTAGAAGTCCACTATTGGCAGATCGTGTGGATGAGGTCTTGATACGGGCTTTACCAGCAATGATTACCACAGCTGAACTGACTGTAGGTTAAACAAATAAGCAAGCAAACAAACAAGCAAACAAACAAGCAAACAAACAAACATGGAAAAAACCCCACAACTGATTAGATCTCTATCACTATGAATTTATTTCCATAATATGATAATATAAAAGCTCCTCTCAAATGCGAAAGTGCAGGCAGTGAATGATACACTTTTAAACTGTAACCTGAGGAAATATATTATTTTAAAATATTGAATACTGTGAAATATCTTTTGATGTTAGGGAAGTGAACTCCAAAAAGAAATGTCCCAAACCTGTTCAAAACCAAACTAACATAAACATTCAGATAATGTTCCCAAACTGCTTGTCACTTTCATGAACTTCAGAACCAAAGAAAACAACAGAAGACACAGGAGAAGTTTTAATTCTGGTTCTGCTCGCTCAGAAGCACAGAAGATTCATGGATACATTAATGGGACATCCAGCTGAGGGCTAGCCCAGAAAATAGCTAGTATCTCATAATTGTTATGCCAGCCTAGGTCTGGAGACATACCCATGTTTTCAGTTATCTACAATTGTTACAGTATGACTGGTGATTTACCTAAGGTTTGGATAGGAATTAATTCAGTAACAGCCAGGATAAAGTCTAGATAGCATTACACCCTTATGGGGAGCCAGGCTCAAAATCCTCATCTCCCTGCAGTCTGTGCTGATCTCCACTGACTTCCCAGGGCCAAGATCTTATTCCATGGCTTCTGTTGACTTGTGTAGGGCTCTGTCCAAACAACCAATGACTGATATCTTCAGAGTTTAGATATACTTCGTCAGGTCCTGCAGGAAGGTAAGAAGATGCTTGTTTCACGTGTCTTAGCAGAAGACTAGAGCCCTCTAGATTATATTACCAGTGTTGCCATTATTAGTACCAGCCATGGGCTTTGTACCAACCCTGCAAGACCTCAGGGCTGAGACTTCTCAGACTTTGGAAAGGAAATTGGAAATTTCTTGATCTGAAATTCTTTTTGACCTGTCTGGGTCTTTGTTTCTTCTTGATTTAGCTGTTAACAGTGATTTCCAATGACCACCTGGCCATGGCTTATCTTCGGATAGTACAACCATAGTTTTTATTTAGTTAATACTAGCAAGTAACTCTTCAGTGCGGGATGTGATATTTAGGACTCTGACACAATGAAGTAGTGTAGAGAAGCACAGGTCTGGTGTGACAGGATAGAGGCATTAAAGAATAGGGGCACAAGATACTGTGAAGACGATGAAGGCGTGGGATGATAAGAGATGGGGCACAAGTTTGGCACCGGTGACCCCAAGGTTATGATCAACTGTTCTGTCACCAACTGTCAGTGACAGAAATATAGACCCAGACCTGTACTGAACATGTTTCAGGGATAACAGTGATGAAGAAGTAGTATCTAACATACACAAAAAGGCACCATATATAGCCATATGTAATGTAGAGTTTCAGCTCAAGGTGTACAACCAGGTTAGCAAACATATAAACATGGCCCCCGGTAGGTCCTCAAGTGAGGAATTAAAAACCGTCGACATAACACCCTGTTCCTCCCCGGGGTGGACTCATGATGCTGGTCACTCACCACACATACACACCTAGCTGTAGCCGTTGACACTGGGACCCAGAGGAGGAGTGTGAGGGTGAGCATAGCACCAGGAAAATTAGTATATACTAGGAAGTGTGCACAACAATTTAACTTTATTTATTATTATCAAGAATAGTAGTATTCCCTCTTTCCCTTCCTTTCTCTAGCCTTCCCCTTTCCTTTCCTTTCCTTTCCTTTCCTTTCCTTTCCTTTCCTTTCCTTTCCTTTCCTTTCCTTTCCTTTCCTTTCCTTTCCTTTCCTTTCCTTTCCTTTCCTTTCCTTTCCTTTCCTTTCCTTTCCTTTCCTTTCCTTTCCTTTCCTTTCCTTTCCTTTCCTTTCCTTTCCTTTCCTTTCCTTTCCTCTCCTCTCCTCTCCTCTCCTCTCCTCTCCTCTCCTCTCCTCTCCTCTCCTCCCCTTTCTCTTTGCTTGCTCACTTCCTTCCTTTCTTTCTTTCATTCACTTTTCTTTCTCTCTTTCCTTTCTTCTTCCGTCTGTAGCAATGGATCTGGACTGATATACTAATAATAACTATTTGAGCAGACTGCCAAAATTTCAGTTACACCAACAATAAATTCATGGCTTTACATATCCTTTTTGCTCATAGCAAGATTTTGCTGTTACAAGCATAACTGTGATACGGGCTCTGAGCTACAGTTACAGCAAGACTGAGATGGCTGGGGGCCCGTAAAGACACATAAATTTTCGGTACCAGGACAGGCATCAGTTTGGTAACTGAGGTACCTGTAATGCTAAAGAGCCCCTAGGACTGGAGCAGCAATGGAGCATTAACTGCTTGGAGGCTGCAGGGATGATGGGTCTGACTGAAGGTGCTGACATTGTCCCCAAGGCAATTTTTGACCTGAAGTACAAAGGAGAGGAGAGCACCATGTGTCACATTTCCCCTGAGCCCTCAGACTCACCCTTATTGATGGGAAGGTCAGCCGGGTTTAGCAACAGCCATTCATTCACAGTCATGGTCAACCTGTCTACATGGGAAAACTCTAAAACTGATTTAGTCAAACCAACAGAAACAACCATCTCAGAATTATTTTTCATTTCAGCAGAAGCTTGTTTTGGTTTCTTTTTCCTTTAGGTTGGAAGATGCTAAAAAGAAAACAGGGCAGTCAACACAAAGTAAGTGTTCATCCAGCCTTCTGTACCCACTTAACTAAACTGCTTTAAAAACCACACCTGAGGTTAAAACTAAGAGATTTTTTTTCTTCTGCAGAAAGTTGTAACTTTATTCCAGAGCTGAGCTTTTCAGCATTTCAGCTGAGCTTTTCTATCCACCCGGCAGCACCCAAAAGGAAAAATTATCCTTATATACTGGCCCTACTAAATATTAGAATGACTTTCAGTATTTGTAGAGGACAGGGACTTGGTTTACATTTCTTTCTGAGCACAGCAAGCTTTACTAACGACATCTGTGATCTACCTGCTATCACACTAGGATGTAGCAGTCTGGTTTTTAAACAGGAGTGTGCATAGCGCTGCGAGCTGCAGTTAGGAGGATTAGTTGTTCTGTGGTCACTGGCATGGCTACCAAGGAGACAGGACACCAGTTCAGCCTACTCTGCTATTTACCGCAGACATATACTCCTTTTTCAGCCCCTTTCCATGTCTCTATTTCTGATCATCACATGATTTTTCTGTGTTAGTAAAAGGGATGATGGAGGAAGGGCAGCTGCTTTTTTTCCCCATAGCCTCCTTTACTCGTTTCCCAAAGCTCAATAGCTTGCTGTGGAGAAATTCAGCTTATTCTTTGCTGCCTATGAGTTTATAAAACTCTGCAGTTTGGTCCTCACCTCTCATATAACAATCACTTGAGCACAGCACAAAGACTATCAATAACCCTCTTGGTGAGCTGCTATCTGCTGAGGGACTCCAGGATTTCCCAGTTGCTGCCCAGGAGTTTGCAACCCACCGTTGCAGCAGAAAAAGTGACGGCCCTGTGAGCATACAGTGGTGGTTTCTGCTTCCAAGACCATAAGAACACAGGGATCTTCGTAAGTGGAGATGTCTGGGCACAGCACAGTGATGTTAGGGGAGCCAGGGCGGGGGTAGGTCTGTTCAGATCTGACAGAAGGGCAATACGACAGACTAGAGTTAAAATAATTACATAAGTGTTTGATTTCTGTCTTCTTATGGAAGGCTCTAAACTGACATAGGTATTACACAGCATACCACATGCCAATGCATGTTATAAATCCCTGTTGGGGGTTAAAAATGAAAAAGAGAAAAAAAAAATCCATCCAAGAATGAGTCAGAAATAATCAACTTCAAGTCATAGAATATGAATTAGCTCAGAGGATAAATTTTTGTGGGAAGGCTAATTTTTCATGATTTATAAGGGATTTACAAGAAATCTGCAACTTGCCATTGGAGAAATGAAGCCTTCTTAAGGGTTTACATTGTTTTGCCACCACTCTCATAATACTTGTTTATGTTTTTTAAGGGGGGAAAATGTACAGCAAGGTGGAACAGTTATTGACCAGATTGATCATGGGAACAAATCTGCCGGTGGTAACCTTGTTTAATGATATGTTGCTGGGCTCAGCACCTTGCTGAGGCTGTGATTCTTCACCGGCTGGGCCCGCATGATGGATCACGGTAGGAGGCTGATGGTGCAATCACTCACTGGCAGCCACTGACACCTGCACCAGCCTGACACCCGTCCCCTCCGGATGTATCAGCCAGCCTGCTCAGCCTACTGGGAGACACAACTATTGCACCAAACGGCGAACAAAAGTTCTTTATCTACCTTGCAACTTCCTTCATAGGACATTGCCTTCTCTGTTTGCTTTGTTTTATTCCAGCTCCATCTGCAATCCCGTCATTTCTTTGCAACCACAGCAGATTTAGGAGCAACAAAATGAAGTGGCCACTAAATCTACAATAGAGAAAAAAAAAGGGGGGGGTGGGGGGGTGGAACCTATTGTCTCATAAAGGTATGAAAATGGTATTTTCTCACTGAAAATCTCTTAGCTGCCCATGGATATTCCATTAGACAGAAAATTGCTGTCTCTAAATATGGTAGAACCCACATTCTCTGTGCACTGTTATTTTAATGAGAAAACTTTTACTCCTCCTTTACTGTACATTAAACATTATAATTCCCCAGTAAAAATGGAGAGCAGGAAAATGAGTGACTGTTCTTTTGCAAACAGCTCCCTTCCCCTCTTTTCCTCAAGACAAATTTCAAAGCTAATGTATGTAACATTATTGCAGATTCAATAATTTAATGTCAGAAATACACTCACAATTCGACTCCCTCTAAAAGCAGTCATGTATAGTTATATGTATACACAGGCACTATCTGCACTCTCTGCCAGCCAAGATCTACACTTAGTGGTAGTTCATTGGTTGGGATTTTCAATAATTTGACGCTTTTATAATACAAATAGTATGTAATGATATACAACCACTTAAAGGGTAAGATTTAAAAATATATTTAGCCTGTGAAATAACGGTTTCAATTGATTTTCTCTTCCAGTCCCCTCCTTTACAGGGTTGATGAACATATTTGGGGAAAAAAAACCCACTTTATTAGTACGACAGGTCATTATAATGATAAAAAAGTAATTATCTAGGCAAGAAGGCTTTAGCACATACTTTCCCAATTTCTAATTTTATATAAAGGCCTCTTCATTAGTTCATAGCACAAATCTGTGCAGCTTCTTAGTAAAAGAATGGGAACACCACTTCAGCTACCATGTTTCCTAATTACGTGCGGACCAGTTCTATAAATTACACACATCTGTCTTTGCAGGTTGCTGTAAATTCAAATATATATCACCTCGTGCTACAAGTGGCTTCACAGCCAATGCACGAGCTAGGCTGAGCACCACAATGGTGCAGACCACAGGCTGCCTCACCAGGAGAGCGTGGACGACCACCCTCCATTCCTGCTCGTCTTTCTCCCTCCAGGTTACAGACAGCTTCCTTTTGTTATTTCACTCTAGCAGTCCGTATGCTGCATTCTGCATACCTGTGAGCCACGTGCTCTCTCTGCCACGAAGGCTCTCCCAGTCATCCCTGCTCTCATGAGGGTTAGAGCATTACCTCCTGAGCTTCCTGGTGCTCCGAACAGAACTCCCTTTCTGCTCCAGGTAGTCACTAACCTGCACTTTAAAGACATTAGGACTACTCGGATTCATTTTCCCTAATCAAAGTCCCATATGCACAGGGTAGGGGGTATGGGATGTGGGAGGAAGGATATATCTTTGTGTGGATCCCCAAAAGCACTTGAGTGTCATTCCTGTCTCAGCCAACAGCTGTAAAAAATAGAAAATCAGAACTAGTCATCTTAAGCAATTTTAAAATATGAAACCCCCAAACAATTCTGTTATTGGCTTTTAAGAAGTCACTAGAAAATAAAAAATCATGTATTTCACTCCCTAGGAAACATCATTGCTGCCATAATTACCCAGATATGCACCCACAAGCATACATACACAGAAGCATAACCGGGTACCATTTAACCCACAACCATAGTCCCAATTCCTTCCCCTCCTTTCGGGACAGCAATCGCAGTATGCAGCTGCTAAGACAATGAAAATGCTTTTCCAGCTGCAGCATCTGGCTCTTTGGCAGACTCATTTAGTAGTTGCGTTGGCAGATTTGGATTTGCCTCTGGGTCTATCATATGTTTATAAAGGCAATGGACTGTCAACCTACACTCACGTGTGTGCTGGTGTGTCTGTCTGTGCTTCTCATGTCTGTTTATAGCTGCTTTTTGCCTGTGTTTGTTCACAGAAAATAAGCATTACATGCAGAGAAAACCACAGACTACCCCCTAGCCATTCATTTAAGTAAAGTTATCTTTTAGCTATGCATACAACTCTTTTTCTTCAACTTTAGCCATCCTCTTTTCAATAAACATCCATTTCATTTGCATCAGGGGGAATTCATTAGACTGATTCTCTCTGTTTTACAAGAAAACCGCACCTTTAGATGTGTGCGTATACAAATCACTTCTTTGTGACTAAGACCCTTAATGCAGTGAAATCATAATAAATGGAAGGGGACATTTTTCATGTTACAATAATAAATGAGGTGTTAAAGGAATATCCTGATACGTGAGCATTTTATAACTACTGCTTGTTGCTTGGTGGCAGCTGTAAAGCAGGACTCACTGAATTAGCTACGATGTACTACTCCAGGGTGATGTTAATTATCCTAGTGGTAAGCATTTTTTAAGTAGCTGCTTCAGATTTTTACATGTTTAGGCATAAGACGCTTGCAAAGGCAGGGTTTAAACCACAGTTAAGTACCCCATTTGAAGTAAATGTTTAAGGGCAACATATTCCAAAATGCTGTGAGACAGGTGAGTGGCAGAGGAAAAAATGAAGTTTTGAAAAATCTTGCTATTTTGACTTCCTATTTTAAAAAATAAGTAGCAAGACTCATTTGTACAAACACTTCTTATACATAAGTAAGTGTCTGTACACAAATATATACACTAATATATGGACAAGTAGGTTGATACTTTTCTTCCCTGTTGAAAAGATCTCAGGTATAACGTAAAAATACTCTTTCTTACCTAAAATGTTCATGAAAGAAAAGTGATCCTTCCAAAATTACAAGGACTTGAAGGTGGATACATACTTGTTGGTGTGGCACAGTCTCTAAAACTCCCTGCAAATTATTTAAATGCACAAACTGTAGCACAGAGTAGTCTAAAATGGGTGCTGATTCACTTAACCTGCTTGTTTGTTATCAGTACAAAAAAACCAAAACCAACCCACACAGAAAAATATACCAAGAATTTTTCTTAAAGCAATTTGTAGTAGAAAGCAATTATCACAATTTCTCTTATTAATGTAAATCACACAGCATCCTTGCTTTCCTATTTCAAGGCAGTTTTGCCCACAGAAATGAAATGGGGGGAGGGGGAGAGTTTACAGGATGATAAATTAGGATTCATCAATTAGTATCTGAGTGGCCCCTTCCAGGAAATAATTACTATAATAATAGATGTGAACTCAAAAATCACATTTTAAAAATGTCATTCTATATTATTGTAATTTGTTAATACTTTAAAACAAAACAAAGCTCTGTTTTCCCCCAGAATCAGCCGCAATAATATTTATATGCTCATTTTGATTAAGCTTGTAAACATCTGTAGAAATCTTTGGGGAGCACGTAAAAGTCCCAAGGAAAGAAATTTTACATTTTAAAACTGGAGACCTTTTATGCAAATTATTTTGCCTTTGGCCATTTCAGGAAGAAATGAAGGAACTGGAGGATATTATAGTTTTACATAACACTGGTGAGATTGTTGTCATCTTTGATCTTACATCAATTAGTCAAGATCTTGAATGATCATAGGCAAAGAAACCTAAACTCTTCTCCCCAGCTGAACAAAAATGTGTCAAAGATTCTAACTGCATAAATTATTACATTATATCCTACAGCAATAACAGCCCCTTTAGGTAGACTTTCTGGTCACTTGTTATATACTGGGAATAGAATTTTATTATGTTTTGGTTTTACATAGAACAATCTACTTTATGTATATTTTATTCTGTTTTTCTGACCAGTAACAGTGACACCAAATTAATCTTAAAAGGGCAGCGCTGCAGTGAAAGTGTGAACCTTCTGTCAGCTTCTGATGAATAAATGAGTCGAAAGATATGGGAAAGTCTTCGAGTAGACTGCCCACCAAAGAAGTTCTCAGTTAAAACAGAGAAACAAACTTGATGACCTGAAAGCCGTTTTGTTACCGTGATATTATTCATGCGAGCAGCATTTGTTCTTATCTCCTTTGCTTCCTGTTCCTGCATCATTACCACGTAAAGCTGAGAGCGACATTTAACTTTTAGAGAATACAACCCTTACGCTATTGGCAAAGAAGTAAAATTTTTGACTGGCGCGGAAGCATCAAACCCAGCAAAGTTTTCCTTTTCCCTACAGGTAGTATGAAATGGAGCCAGAAGGACAGGGCCCCATCTGAGCCGTGCCCAGCTCCCCCAGCCTGCGCAAACCCACTCTATCAATCACGGCAGGATAATGCATAGTGGCTGCACGTGTGACAAGGAATGATGGAGTGCTGAACACAGGCCCGGCTTCGCCTGTCGCTTTGTGCATTTGTATTTCTCCAGGGCCACTTTGAGAATTTGCAGAACTTGGGGGCGAAAAAAAATTCTCTCGTGTTTTAAGAAAATATCTTAATTCTCTTTGATTATTGGACAGTAATGCAATGGTCAGACTTAGAAATGAACTGCAGGATAGTGTGACCCCAAATTCCATCAAGGCAATGTAACTATACACGATGTAATTTTATGAAGGGGCAGGTAATTTAATCTGGATACACTAAGTAAAACCCACAAGTTTTTGCCATCCATTTCATCTCCCTTATACCCCAGAGTAAGTGTCAGTATTTCACTTTATCATAACAGCAAGACACAGAAAAAGCCAGCACAAAGTACACTCGAGATTCTTAGAGCCATAAAACACTGAAAATGAAAAGAGAGGTCATTGTGTAACTTTCTTCAAAGGTATCCTTTCCACTGATAATTTTAAGAAAGTCACCTCCTCATCATTATTTTTCATCAAAAAAGCTATAAGTAACTGTAGTTAAAAGATAATTAAATTAATTCACTATCTTAAAAGTTCATGTAAGCAAGAAATGTTGTCCTGACTAAAGGAAATGCTTTCTGAATTAATCTGCAAAGAATGCACTGTGTTTGATTTTACATATTTTTTATAACAGTTAATAATATACACTATTCATATAAAACAGCCTTTTTTTTTTTTTTAAATGGAATTGAGCTGTACACTACAGATTTCTATTATAAAGCTGTGGAAAAGTGTTAATTAGTACAGTTAAAAACAAAATAAATAGGAGACATTATAAAGACATCCATGCAAATTTCAAGTGAAAATCATGTCAGCCTCCAAAATAATAGGAATGTTTTAATCCCTCTGAAAACAGACAGACAAAGATGAAATCCATTTTCTCTTTGTGACAGTTCATTTTTTTAACTCTCAGTATTGTTACATGTACAGGATGAAAAACTGTATTAAGAAGGGGGTACTGGAGAATACAATCTTTTATTCTCTTAATATGACTTTGACAGCTGAGATAAAATGCTCAAAAATGCCCCTTCTCGTGATGAGCTTTTTGGAAAGGAGAAATGTATTTCCTCCTGAGAAGCTCCAGGGCCAGCTTCAGCCGCCAGCTGCACGAGCCTGGTTGACAGCAGCAGTGGTACCGCTTTTTTGAGCTGGGCTTTCTCACTGCCTGGCATGAGCCACGGTTACCTCTTGAGCAGCTCTTCCCTTTTCGTTTTAAGTACATCCAGTGGCTGTGGGTGCGGACAGTGTAGGTCTGATGCTGGCTGGACCGCGGTGCCAGGGGCTACTGTTACCGGAGGACAGAATTTAGGGAGAGAAGCGGTGACAGAAATCCCGATCCTATATCGTGCCAGGCCTTCGCTACCGAGAGTTTTGCCTCCAGCGAGGCCGTTACGGCGTTTTCACCCGCATCGGGGAGGGAAACAGGGACACTGGGGCAGACCCCCGCGGCTCCCGGGTTAAGCAGGACGGGGCCGGCCGCTGCCCCGCACCTTCCAGCCGCAGCCGCGTCCGGAGTCGCCCTCCGCCGCCTCCGGGAGCGGGGACGGCTCTGCCCCGGGGCTGGGGGCTCCGGCGGGGTGCCCCCCTCGCTGCCCCGTCCTCCAGCGCAGCCCCCGCCGCCGCGTACCACCCCCCAAGGCCCAGCCCGGTCCTTCGCCGCCGCGGCTGCGGCCGCTCCTCCGCCCGCCGCCGCTCGGGCGTGCGATGATGCTCTTAGCGGGGAAGCAGCAGGTTTCCCCTTCCCGGCTCGGTGCCGGTACCGCAGGCGTGCTCCTCCCTCCCCACGGGCTGCGGAGGATGCGGCAGCCTCCCGCCCGCCGGCCGGCCTAGCCTGGGTTCTCCCCGGTGCCATCCTCGGTGGCACCGGAGCGTGGGGGTGACATGCGGGGGCAGGTCCCTGCAGAGCATCCCCTGCCGCCTCACGAACCCTGCGGAAAACATCGTTTCGGGAAAAGCACCGGTGCTTCCCCACCCCCCCATCCCACCAACACCCCTTCCTCCTCCTCGGGGAAGCTGTAAAGGGAAAAGCAGCCCTCGCAGCTAGTTAGATGCCCCCCACCAAAACTTGGGGGGAGGGAGAAGAGGATAATAAAAATTAAAAAAATGAGAAAAGCCGGGCTTCCCAAGTAGCCCTTCTTAGAGGGGAGGGAGAGAGAGCAAGAGAGAGAGACAAACATCTGGGGATTGGACCATATGCTAAAGCTTTGTCTTGTCCTTCAAAGTTAGGCTGCCCTTGAAGTGATTTGTCAGGCGGCCTAACTGTGACAGGGAGAATATGTAGCAGGGGAGAGAGGGATGGGGACGGCGGGGGGAGGCAGGGCCCGGAGGCAGGGGAGAGGTGAGAGAGGGAATGAGGTACGGAGAGGGAAAAATGAAAGAAAAGAGGGAAAGAGGAGGCAGCAAGTAGCAGGGAGGAAAGAAGAAAACCTCTTCTCACCCCATCAGACGTTGGGTTTAGTGGGAAGGGAGCAGGAGAGTGGAAAGAGGGGAGAAGGGGTAAGACAGCAGAGGGGAGAAGAAGGGGAGAGGCAAACACTGCAAAGGGAAAGCAGGAGCGGAGAGGGCGCAGCGAGAGAGCCCAGCTGATGCAGGAAGGGAAGGGCTGAGAAGTGGCGGCTGCTGATGCTCTTGCTGCTGCCGCCGCCTCCCTTTTTCCTCTTCCCTTTTGCCCGCCAAGTGCTGAACTGATTAGAGTGTAATTAAGGCCATAAAACCCTCGGCTTATCCACCTGTTTATTCACTAAAGTCGCGGGCTCATCAGGCAAATTAGCTGCTTCCAGGCTGCACGTTGGGCCTAGAGCTGGCCTGATTAATGAAGTTTATTGGGAGCTGTTAAAAGCATTAACTGAAGGAAATCTCAGCAATTCGTCATATTTAAGGGATGGAAATTAAATCTCCCCATGCAAATGAGGGGAGACTCCAAAGCAGATTCTTTTAGAGGTAGTGAGGGTGGGGACCGGCCAAAGTTCCCTGGTGAGCAGCTCTCCCCCAGGCATGGCTCGCTGGCATGGGGTCTGAACCCGTAATGAGTTTGCCTGGTCTTGGCAGGAGGGGAGTTACAAATGAAGCGGTGAACGAGGTTTTACGGAACAAGAACTCTCAGCCCTCTGAGCCCCAAATGCAAGAACCAGGCCCCAGTTGAGGCATTACGGTCCCTTCGATGTCGCGCCAGGGGCGTCTCTCTGGGTAACTGAGGCATTGCCAGTGTAGTTCATCCAGCCAGGAGGTGTCAAGACAGCTTCCGTGTCAGGTGGTTGTGTCCCCCTTGGGCAGATAAACCATCTTCGGTTTATTTCTATTTTAAACATTTTGCACTCCTCTTAGCTCTGAGTCCTGTTACGTGGCTTCAATACAAGTACAAATGTTCACTTAATATTTGAAATGCACAATGTTTTTTAAAGCAACTTTCATAATAAACCTTAAAACTGCAAGAGTAGGTGCTCTAGCTGACAAACACCTAAGAAATATATTAAGACACAATGGTCTATCCAGTAGGGAATTCTTTCCAGAGCTGAATATTCACCAGTTTTAAAAGTGTTTTCTTCTGCCATGTCGATCTGATATTATTTTTGACCTGAATAGCATTTTCATACCCAAAGTTTCATGAGCTTTATAATAAAAGAGAAATTACTAAGGGTCACAACAAGGAGTGAATGTCCTGAGGAAGGGATAATAAGAAGAAAAGAAGGTCAAAGAAAACATCTTGGCCTTGCTATTCTTATCGAGTGTTCAGTTCATAATCATGTTGGGTTTACAATTTATTTATTTTTAATGTTTTAATATGAAAGAAGAAAACACTGTCTGGCATCTCATATAAAAGATATTTTTACCCAAATACTCAGTTGTGAATATGATGGGGAAGGAGGAGGGAGAAGAGAGCGAGCTCGTATTTGATGTAATTCTTATTCTATATGCTTCTCTGTCTAATTATTACAAAGCTAATTATTTGTTACAATTATTGGATTAACCATTTGCTAATCAGTTTTCTTCTCCTTTGCAGAGCAACACCAGCACACTGAAATGCAAGGTGAGAAAGTTGTCTGGATTTTCAACAGAAAATGAGTGCCATTTTCCTTACGTGCAGATTTGTTCAGCTGCTTCGTGGTTTACCGCATCCCACTACTTAGCATCTTTGTTCCCATTGTGATAGTTTTCTAACTTTTTGTGGATGTGGAGACTATTTGCAGAGGTGGTAGCAGAGTCCCTCTCCTCCTACCACCTCCCACCAGAAATGTTTCACCCATCCAAGCACCCTGTGGAGCAGGAGGCACCACCCCTTTTCTCCAAACAATAGTTCCAGAAGCACGGACCCATACCGCGGGAGCCCCTGCACGGCCGTGTGTGCGCACACATGGGGAGTTTTGAATGCACTTCAGGCTCAAAATAATACATTTTTAGAAGACACGTGATGTCTTCAAGCACACAAGTCCACTGTTGTGCACAGCAAAGGACTGTTTCAGCTGCTAGGGAACAAAAAACAAAGCAAACTTCCTTGCAACATGTATATCTGCATCTCTTTATTAGGAGAGTGAGAGTATGCTTCTAACACTGCCCTCAACACCCCAGTGCAGGTTTCCTAAGGATGTTTTCCTATGGAAAGCAAAGCGTTTCAGTGAAAAAGCAGTGCATTATTATTACTTTTAACTGCAAGCTAACAAAGCATCTCCTAGAGAATGCAATGACAGCAATGTTTTCTAGTTATGGATTTAATTGCAAAAATGCAGGGAGTAATTGTAAACAGCCATTTGTGGCTGCCTTTTATATTTTTTTAATTCTATTGCAGCACATACTTTAAGAGCATTTGCTATAAATCTATATCAGCAGTAATTAATTTTAATTTTGGCCAATAGAATGCTTAAATTTTAGGAAAAATAAACACTTTGGGATTTTCACTGAATTAATAAGAGATCCGTCTGAGACAGTGTTTGTTCCAAATTAGCAGATTTCTTTAGAAGATTCCTTAAATGAAATTCAATGATTTGTGGAACATACTGTCAAAATAGTTATTTTTCTTGATTACCAATTTCTTCAATAAATTGATTTGCCCCATTACAGGGGGTCTTGTAGTTATGCCACTAATGGGATGTGTTACTTGCCGCTTTTTTCTCTGTTTCAGAAACAGAAGAATCTATTTAAAGAGAAATATTTAGGTGAATCACCAACACCTTGTAAATACGCCAAAACCAGGTGGTTTTTTTAGAATTTTTTTTTTAGAAGAAATATCTGATATTGTGGTGAAATGTCTAAAAGATTTTAGGTAAAGAAGGATAAAGCACTGCAGTGGTTAAGTGTTCTCCCTGCACTCTCAACAACAGTGATTATTTGTATTACAGACTCCTCTTCCTGTGCAATTATAACTTTGAGAGGGATATTTTCCTCCTTGCTGAAACTTTGGGCTCAAGACCGGCTTCTGGAGGCCATGCACTTACGTGGCTGCATGTAAGTGCACACAGTGAATTTGTTCAGAGATGCAATTGCAACTAATATTGATACCAACTATTTTTACGCAACAGCAATTAAACAAGTCTTCTGTATTTCGCTTTAATAAGAAATCTTGTGGATTACCGAGGATTACAAGGCTAAAATCAGTTATTTAAACCTGCTCTCCATATCAATGTACAGAACTCCAGTTATTAAGGTAAACTGTTACTGAATTGTAGAATTCAGGTTGTATAATCAGGCAAAAATCAGCACGTTTTCAAAACAACAAAATAATTTGTTGATTTCTTCCTACTACATCAATACTATTTGTATATCAACTATTGGAAAACAATGGCATGTCCAAACTCAAGGTAATCTTTGTGAAAGCACCGAGACAGTTGCAATTTTCCTTTTACATGCCTGATTTGACAATATTGGAAACAAGGCAAATTTCATCACAGCAAAAATCTATGTTATGGCACATCCAGGGCTAGATTTAGCCCTCCCAGATGAAGAATGATCTTACAGTCAGGGCCAAATTATTCTCTTTAACCACACTGTGCAAAAGATGTCCTAAATGATGAGGACCCTGCTCTGTCCTTGAATAAGTGCAAAAGACAGAGAGACCTCGGTGGGAGGAGTGTGAGAGGCTGTTATGGCCAGAATTCAGTCCTAGGTGACCTCCTGCTTTTGCATAGGGTCTACTACTGAGGCACATCAAGGTTAGAAAGGTTACTATTTCACTTTAGCTATATTTTTTCTTGTCTCCTGATAGTTTACTAAACTATCACTAATGCAGATTTTGTGGCTTAATTAATTCTTTCACACTGTCTCCTTCCATCTCAGTCATACTTGAATCTTTCTTCTTATTAAAGTTTTACAGCATGTTTTTCAGCTGTGGGTAGAACCACAATGTTAATGAACAACAATTATCTTTCTTACTTATCTGAGAACTTTAATGAAGCTTGATTAAAATTAACATGACATGATATAGCTGGAAGAGCTGTACAACCCTTTATATTTTTCACTTATAACCTTTTGATGCTTTTTCTATTAAATAGAAATTTTGACTTGTCATAGTTTTCTGGGCAACAGTTACTGCATTCACTAGGAAACCTTTCCTCAGTAGCTTCACAAAACTAGGATCTACAGGAGAAAACACTACTGTGTCCTTTCGAGGCATCTACTGGACCTTAGCACTTAGTTAATCCCCTCGTCCAACACACTCAAGAAAATGAAAACTGCGTGTCACACTGTCAGTGTAAGGAATCAGTTAAATGCTTTTCATTTGATTCTGTTTTTCAGAAAAGACAATCCATACTGGGACAATGCAGCCTGTATAGTTTTATCTGGAGTAACTGTAAATGTACATATACTTTTACGTGTCCCATTTTCGCTGACAGTCCAAAATGACAATATCTGCTGTATTAGAAAAGCTTTGCATCAACGGGCCTTGCATCTGCGATCCTAATTAACTGCAGGAACTGTACCTTAAAACTCAGTTTTAAAGGCAGATTTTTAAAGTGCTGTAAAAGAATGCTCTTTGATCCAAGACAGAGTAACAAAAAGATACAAACACAGTGTTCATGCAACTGCAGGTTAAACTTCCATCAAACCTCACAAAAGCTCACTCATCATTTATGTATGTTTCCAGTTTAATATCTTGAGAATAAAAATTAAGTTCTTGTCATTGTATTTTGACACACAAAATTATTTCTTCTGTTTTGATACCATATATTTCCAGGGGAGAATTAAGCCTTTTTTTTAAAGTAAATCTAAATTGCAACACCAAGTGCTGTACTGCCATTTTAAAGACAGCAGTAGACTTTAAGTATGGAATGAATCAATTATTGCAAGCGCAGCCCCTGTGTAAATCACTGACAGCAAACCAACCTCAGAATTACAAAATGAATCTTTGACAAGTATTCAAGGTTTCAGCATATTCTTAATAACAAGGATTAAGTACCTCCTATCTGTGAAAGAAAATTTTTATTCACTTACTAGAGAATATGTGAGTAATCATTAAGAGAGGTCAGATTAACTGAGGTACTTTTTAAAAAAGGGCATCCAGTACAACATCTGCTGGAAAATCAATGGTAAATATGTCCATTTTTTTTAGAAAAAGGGAAAGATTAAGCATAAGGCAGTGTAAAGGAATGACTTAATGCTCTGTTTTTGAAGAATGAAAAGGAATTATAATGACATCATAAACTATCATTATGAAACTTTTTGACATTTTCATGTCAAGAAGAAGACTCTTCTTGAATTAAGAACAAATACTGATTTCTGCTATCCATGAGCAATTCAGTCAAGTTCAAATAAATACTGATTCTACACTGAGAGATGATAAAACAAAAAGCCTCTGGACTACTCTGCTATAAATTATATTTTCCTGCATTTAATATTTTTATACTAAGAGAGAAACCAAATTCAAAGTTCTAATCATAGTTGAGCTGTGAAAATGGAAATGTTTTTAATTTCATTATATGTTAATAATGCATACACTTTTGGAGAAGCCGTTATGGTAAATATTTCATATCACTTTGCTCTCTTTGCCAGTATCCAAACAATATTGCATTGCCTTTTTCTGTTTAATTTCAACAAAATAATGCAAAATTGAGAACCAGTGTTATCATAATTGTAGACCAACATCATTTCATGATAGAATAAAGCATTGTGTTCTGTCATCATTTGTATTTTAATTATTAATGAAAGCCTCTGCGTTAACTGTCAGAATTTTTTATTAATGTCTTATGATATTTGCATATTCTTTGCCTTTATAAAGGGAGAGAATATACAGGACAATATATATTTATTTCCAACCTAGTGGTATGTTTTTAACCTGGAAGATTTGCTTTTGAAAGCTTTGACAATTGATATCACGTTGATCAAGGGATGCATTACATACACTGGCATGAGGGAATGAAAAGAATTCTACAATAGTGTTACACTTTACAATCAGATGTTGGCCAAAATTAAGGCAAAGCAAATTTGGAAACAAACCCCTCTCTGTTGCTTGTAACAACAGTGTGCTTATTTCTCTGAACTTTTGCTTTTCCATTGCTTCATTTTTACTGAAATTGTATTTCTTTTATTTGTGTTTGTGCTTGTGTATGTTTCTGGCACACTGCATTGTATGGATGATTCATAGTTCAATATTTTCATTCTGCACTAAACAGTGAATTCATTACAAATTAATTCAATATTTTTAATTTTATAAAACAGTGCATAGTTTGTTAACATATTCTGCAGTAGCAATGAGATTGTTAATAACTCTAATAGGAAAAACATAATTGCATCATTTTGCAATAACCAGATTTTAGAACAAATCAAACATAAGTAGGCAGATTTTGTAAGCTGTTAAATTTAGATAAAATGTGTGTATATGGGAAAGGAAACCTATGAAATAGTTACATCTTGAACTATTGAGAAAAACATGGGAATAAGCATCTCCCTTAGAAACATTTCTGCAGATGAGAGAGGCTATAATTATTTTGCTGTTTGTTTACCTAAGACAGTGAAGTCGTCAAATGCAATTGACTTTGAGCTACTGAATTTAAACATTTTGTTACTTTCCTCTATCAAGCTTTATCAGGTCCCTTTTGTGCCTTTCAGTGGTGCTTTTTCCCACTGCCCAGTTTTCATTATGGTTTTGAGGCGGGAGATTCAAGTCACTGGCTTGCCAGAGAAGCCAGTAGTTTACGAAGAGACTGTTTCTCAGTAAACACCTGCAACTAGTTTACAAATGACCTTAAAGAGTTAGAGAACACGCTTACAAACAAGCACAAAGCGCTATGCTTAGAAGGCTTACAAGCCTTTCGCAGAAAACAAAACTGAAGGGATCCATGAAAATGTGAGAGCATAAACATTTCTTTCCATTGTGCAGGTGGAGGGCTGGAGTTTTGCAGTAAAAGTCTGGCATCTGGTGGTCCAGAGAAGAAATGGCAGCCCATTCCAAAAAGGCAACAAGGCAATCACAGCCTGAATTAGCTCATCAGCTTGTAATAAACTCGTTATTTCCAGCGTATGCGTAAGTGAGGACTGTCGCTTCTCAAGGACCCTCCAGTATTCACTGCCCCGGGTTGGTTTCTGTTTTCACCCCAGAAAGTCTGTATTTCTCCCCAAAGAGAGAAATAATTGCATGTATCCAGGATCGTGGTGAGTTTTGAATATCAGATAATGCCTCATGCAACCCTTGGCAGAAGACAAGGGTGAGATGTACTGCTCTTTCCCACAAGTAGTGCTGGGAAGACTGGAAAAGAATTAGAGAACTTTAGGAGGGCAAGACCCAAATGTGGCACTCTGGGAAAGGGGAATTTCTTCTATTCTCTTCCGAACCACAACAATATGACACATCAGATCCAAATTAATGAAAAAGCATTCTTTCCCAACTTCCTTGAAGAGCACTAACTCTGGCAGAGATCATGGAGGTCTGTGTGAGGAAAGAGCACAGAAGACAAAAGGACCTTTAGAAATACCGAGTCCATTCCCTGTCCAGTGACATCATATAACAACATCATCAACAAGTGATAAACTCCACCTCTAAAGAATGGAGGATTTTTTTTCACTTTTTTGGCCAAAAAACTCTTCCCAATCCAGATTTCTTTAAAGAGCTAATAACTATCTGCTAAGATTCCAAGCTATCTTTGGGTTAAATAGTACTCCACCTTTCCCTCCCCCGTGTACCAAATACACATTTATAGACAATGATGAAAAGCTCTTAGAGCCTTCTCTCTCCAGACCTTCTCCATTCTTGTAATCACCTTGCTAACTCTTCTCAGAGCAAGTTTACTTTTTAATAGTCTTTCTTGTACAAGGATAGCCAAAATTACAGTGGTCCACATGAGATCTCTTTTGAGCTAACATTAATGATGTGAATTCTCTATCTTTGTGGAAAATACCTCTCTTGATGTAGCCTTGCATTCTCCACAGTTACAACATGGACAAGTTTACAGCACTGCATGACCAAATGATATCCATAGGTCCCCTCTTTATCTCAGAATATCCATAGGTCACCTCTTCATCTCAGAATATTGCCAGAAAATTTCCATTAACAACCTTCCTCCAGCCTCCTCTTCAATATTACCTGATGTCATCACTCTTCACCCCTCTTACAATTTCCCCTAGAAATACCCATCTTCCTTAATTTATTACCATTTCCCATCTGTCAGACTTCTGGATGCTTTCCTGAAGTTCAGAGTCATTTTATCCCCAGTATTTGTGTTAAAATCAAAGGCAAAGATCAGGTGGATATATGCCACCCTTTGAAAAGTTGTGTTTCAATCTCTTTACATTTGCCTCTATTTTTTAGGAATCATTCTTTCCTTAAAAATTAGGTATAAAGACTACACAAAAAGGAATGGGACTAAAAGGTCCTCCAAATCTATTGCTGACTTCTTAAATATAAGTAAATTAGCCACTTTTTTAAATGTCTGGTACCACACAGAAAATAGATGTATACCAATACTTGCTACCACGCTTTTTAACCCAGAAGTCACACCTTGCTATCAAGCTCTCTGACTTGACCACATTCAGGTCTTTGGGTTTGTACTTTTCAGTATATATATTTTAAGCATTTCCAAGGTGTAGCTGAGCTTGACTTTTGACAATGCTTATATTGTCATTACACTTTTGGACTTGAAAGCCAGAGGTTATTTTGCTGATCTCTTTTCATATCTTACACTTTGTATGATGTTTCGCCTAGTGCCTTTTCGAGGTTATTATTTATCCAGTTGGAAAGTTTCTTCCCCTGAGCTGCAAAAAAAGTTCTAGGTAATACTAGAAACCTTGACATAATGACATGCCAGATTTCTTCCACATCCGAGTCCCTCAGCTTCCCTGCAGACCTGCCTCTTTTTTTTTCTTCATTTCTAAATAAAGTGGAAGGACATTTAAGGATGGCTCAACCCCAGGTATTTATGAAACACACTTTTCTAATCCCACCGTGTTTACAAAAATACTAATTTAAAAGAAAGCAAAATAATACAAGTAGTTATGTATTTCCATGTTCCCTGCCTTCTGTACTTTATACATTGTCCATGCAGCTTCTCAGGTAAGGATTATAGTCATTGATGTATGTCAAGTACATAGAACCACTTTGAGTACAATAAAAATGAGTAACATTGAAGTGCTGCTCTTTCACCGAGCATAAAGAATAGGCTGACCGATGCAACACTTCAAGGGTCTTACGGATTTGTGCCGTGCTTGTACAATAAGGAAGAAAAAAGGTATGTCTTATTGTTATTTATAAAAGATAATTTCCTGAGGGTGCTTCAAATGATTCCATGCAGTCTGTAGAGGAACAGGCAAATGGTTATATCCCTTTCAGTAAAGGGTCAATTTGGGCTTTTTCATTGCATAGCTATATGGGACAGAATTGAGCCGATGAGATCAGCTGATACACCCAGAACAAAGGGAAATTCTGCAGGCAGCAATGTCAGCTTCCAAGTAGGTCTTAGAGTGACATTTTTGATGACACAAGCCAGGCAGAGGCAACTTTATTAAGTAGTGCTAGTGACGATAATCTCACACCAGGACTTTTCATAAACTTGAAGAGTGATTCTCTGTTATTTTCCTTTTCACAGATGAAGAAACAACCATATAAATGAGTGTGACCTCCTCAGTGTCACTCAGGACAAATGGTAGAATTAGGATTAGGCTTCAGCGGTCTCACTTGGTCCTGCTTCTTACGTACTGATTTCAAGGCAACCCCTGCCACTATTGCTACTAGACATTTTCCATGTCCAGCTCTACTCTTTTCCTTTCTTTCCTCCTAACCATCTTCTGCCTTGGTTGCCAGACGGTCCTCTCCACAAAATTAAGGCCCCTTCACCCCTTTCGCTTCCCCAGATGTGTTTTCATACACAACACACAATGGCAAACACATTGTTTCTCATGAATAAGACATTTTAGTGCTCTTCCAGCTCGTTTCCAGCCCCATAGCACTTTACTTACAAACACCTGAAGGGCTAAAGGACAATAAAGAAAAAAGCTAGAGGATATATTTTAGTGGGTGAAAAGGTACATTATTCACAAAAGTTGTTGACTATTGTGGGTCTATCAATGTGGGACTAGTCTACCCTCATGAGCACAGGAATGACCACTGCACCACACACAGAACATTGGTGAAGACGTGGCTACCTGGGGAATCTACGTTTTATTATGTACTTCACCATACTCTTTCCCCACCAGACTTTAAAGTATCACTGAGAAACCTAGGAGGTCCTATTACAGATAAACACCCCACTGTGGCCAACAATATATAAGTAGAGAACAGAACAAGGGTCTCTGTCACACAGTTACATTTCCCTTCTACCTCTAAGCCTTTTCCTGCAGTAGAAAGGTGGTGGTGGTGGAATAGTTTAATATGATGCTAGTATATAAAAATGCTTCTGTTGCATATCAAGTACCAAGAAAACCTAAGAAATTTTGGGACTGATTTTCAACATCTCTTTGTGCACTTCTTTGTTTCTGATGCTGAATTGTGCTTGCTGTAGAGACCAGCATGAATTCTGAAGGTATTGTGCAAGCCACAAAGGCTGGGATCAAGTCTCATCTCTCACCGCATTTGCACAGCATGCCTGCCATTGTCAGTCTTGTCAACTCTCATGGTTTCTTCGCTTTTTACCCTGCGCTTACCCCATCTCTTCTTTCATTACAAAACACCAGAGTTTCTGTCCTTGTGGATTTGCAAAGAGAAAACATAATCCCCAAGGGCTTAGAAACCAGGCAGCAAATTAAAAATGCCAACACTGATTATTCTTTGAGATTTTATTATTTTAAAGGCAATCTCCTGACTTTCAGGGCCTGATTCGTGGCTTCTGAACTGTAAAGTTCAGCCATCCTTGTGCTTGGCAAGCACCTGGAAGTGAAGCGTGTGCAGCCAAGCTCTATATATAATTCTGTAAAATGAGAGCTGTTTATCTCAGTAGCTGAAATATTCATTATTGAAAATAAGCATTTCAACATTCAGAGGATGAATCATGTGGGCTGAGAATAACAATGATCTGGGAAATGGCAAAAACCTCCATGCCTCTACAGTGTCCTAAACAGATACAGCTGAGAGGGTCTGACCTTGCACAAGGGAGATGGGATGAGACCCCCTCATGTGGGTACCTGGCCTTACTTCTGACTTGAATCACTCATTTCAGCTCAGCTTTCTTTCTGGTGGCCAGGACCGTAGAGAAAGCCAAGAAGAAATTAATGTCCAGTTTGGCTAGGAGAGGAAAAGGATGAAGTTGGAAGACACCAATTGTTGCAACTTTTCCCAAATCTTTTAGTATTGGGCAAAAAATATGGGGTTTTTGTTAAAAAACCTGATGTTTGATGTCCCTACCGAAAAAAAACACCTGCCTTTTGGCCAAGTTCTAGGTCTGAGAATTCACACCACTTTAATGTAGCAGCTAAATCTCCTCAGATTCTTCCTTTGCTTTGTTTCGCTTTCTTTGCCCACACAAACGATGCAGTCTGCTAACAGTGCCCTCAAAGGGCAGTGGAGCCAGCTCGCCGTGGTCCAGCCCAAACAAATGACATCAGGCATTCTTGGAAATGGCTATGCCAGGCCAGAAGTGACAGTCCCTATAGCTGAGCACTTGTCTGTCTTGTACTCCAGTGACTTTGGTTCATGGCACTGGTTCAGCAGATTAAAAGGAGCCTTCAGTTTGAAATGCTGAAAGAACAGAAAGTAGAAAATGGATATGGGAAAAGAATGTAGATTGGGACAAGAATGCAGTGAGAGTTTTCCAGTTTAGGTTATTTTGTGTTTTTTTTAAGGACAGAAGGTAAATAAAGACAATACTGGGACAAATGACAGAAAAGCAGATGTTCAGAGGGAAGGCTGGAGTAAAGAAGAGTATGTACTAGTTGTTTGCCTCTGGCAGTGGCATCGGGTTGTTCAAGCTGGCATGGTAAAAGGAACCTGTTCTCTTCAGAATGTCAGCCTCAAAGACAAAGCCAAGCTGAGCTTTTTTGCCAGCTTCATCAATAACATTTTGATGTACAAACTCCAGGTTGATGTGATTGTTCAATCAAATGAGAGGCTGTGTGATGGAAAAGTCATTTTACTGATATGCTGAACCAAATAAAGTATAGTCTGATCTTGCTTACAATCAAACTGGGAAAGTGTTTAATAACAAGCCCAGAGACCTCCAAGAAAAGAAAAGAATAGTTTCATAGCAAAGATCTTTCAGTGCCATCTTAGAAAACTGTTTCTGTCTCTGCTTCTATAACACCATTTCTAATAGGACTGAGCAAGGTCTGTAAAGATAGTTTCTTACCCATGGATGCTAGATGGGAGCAGAATCACTGGCCAATCATAGATGCAGCTGAAATCCATGGGAATGAGCTCCGGAGCTGTGATGTGTTACTTAATACTCTGTACACTGAACAAATCAGGGCCTTAGCAACAGAAACTTCTAAATTAAATCCCCCTGTACCTCATTTCCTTTTCCACTAAATGGGGATATAACAACCTCACTACACAGCAAACGTGAAGATAAACTAATCCAGGTTTGTTAAGTCAAATTGAAGTTGTGTGTACTCACAGCATGAGGCTGTACTCTGAAAATTGAGGATAAAAGGAATGTTAAACTGCTGCTTTTTTAAGTGAGTATCATGCAGTCCATGCAGTGAAGGAGACCAGTCTTGTAGAAAATACAGTTCATGATTGTGTGATTTGAGTTGTTACCAAACTGAGCAGGACAATGGAACTGCCTTACCCAAGCTCTGAGTACTTTAACATGGATGCCTATTAAAGTTCCTTTTACAGGTATGTTTGGGGTACAGTGCCTGTGCATCTTGAAGACGAAAGGGCAAAACAATAATTAAAGGATTTACAACTTCTTTCAATAAATACTAGCGCACATCACAAAAATTGCAAAGTTTGGCCTCAACACTGACATTTGACTCCCTGTCCTGTGAGGTCCAGCAACACAGGCACTTCCTAAATCTCTTTGGAAGTGTCTGTGGTTGTCACAAACACTTAGACCACCCAAGGAGTGGGTCTGCCGGTATAATTTTGCATGTTTATGTCATTGGTAACCCTTCTGTGGAAAACCTGGAACTTATGACTTGTCAGACAGGCAAAGGAGTTTGAAAAACTATAATAGCAAAAGAAAGTAATTGTAAAAGCTAATAAAAAGAAATTCTAGTTGATGTTGAATTAAGAGAATCAATAACAATATGGTGGCATCTCATCTGTGTCACCACTTGCAGAAAATTTAGAGTTCCCTTGGATCATGTGTCTCCTATCCACATACTAATGAAGGGCAGTCTGACATAAGTTATTAGATGTGATTAGATCACATCCTAGGATGATATAGCACCAGTAAATGTTTCCTAGTGTTGCATTAAAAGCTGAATGTTTTTGGTAATGAGTCCATCCTTTTTAATTCTGCCATTTAAAAATGTTTTAAAACATTTAATCAAACCTGTATACAATATTAACCAGTGCTGAGGCAGAAAGGGAGTCTATTGATCACAGGTGATATATCCAGAAGCAATACACTGTTTACAGTGAGTTGTCTGTCAACTGAATAACGATTTAGTAATTTACAGGGGAAATCCTTGCAAATAAAAGTCTCCTACTGTGATACTCAGTCTTTCCAATGGAATCCCATTGCCAAGATTGAGTTTTGTAAAGCACTTCACACAAATTTTATTGAAACTACTGTACAGTGCTTTATGAGAAGGATATGGAAGCACATGAAGTATTGTGCAGTAAATTTTGTAATGAAGGGCCACAAATGGCTTGTTAAAGATCCTGTGTGGATGTCAAGTTTAACAGAAAGTATTGCAAGGCTAATGTTGTGTTTAGCAGGTTTTGGTCCAACAAACTATTGTCAAGAATAAGTGTCCTCAGATAAATTACTTCATTTGTTAATCTAAGAACAGTCACTTGGATAACCATGAGATTTGGCTTCTCTCAGAAGGTTTATTACGTTGCTGTAAGTTGACCAGATCAGCAACCTGAATGTCCACAAAGCCTCACTCTAAAAATGGTGAACTTGAGCTAAGCACATAATTTGCAATGAATAATTTACTGATGACGGTTAACCCCTTTTTCTGCAAGCCTTTCAGCAGACGATGAGTTCTTTCATTTATCCACTATTCAGACTTTGTGGATTAACTGGAAAACTTCCAGGTTAGGCAGAGTTGGTGTGCTGGTTTCAGGAAGGAAAGAGTTAATTTTCTCCACAGTGTGGATGGATGGCTGGTCCAGGCTGGCCTATGGAGTATTTCATTCCATGGTATGTCCTACTCAGTGCACATGCGCCATACCTAGGCAGGAAGTGACCTGGGGTGGGAGTCATTAAGGCTTTTGCGGGCTTATTAGCTCACTCATTAGTTTCCTTTGTTAGTGGTGGGGCAGGTTCATCGATCAGTGGGTTTGGGGGGTTGGCTGGTTTTTTCCCCGGTGCTGTCACCCCGGGGCTCTGGCTCTGAGGGCTCTTGGGCTCTGACTCTGGCTGATCCAGACCTGGCTGTGTGTCGGTTGGCAAGTGGTGAGGTATTGTATCATACATTCTATTTCCTATTCTTTTAATTACTTACTAGTAGTAGTATCGTTAATAATAGTAGTATCACTATAATTTTCATTTATATTCAATTATTACATAGTTCTTATCTCAATTTTATAAGCTTCCTTGTCTTTTGCTCTGACTCTCCTCAACACTTGGCATTTATTCATTGAAGCCTTTAGGTCGGTTAAGATCACTCAAGAGGAGATTCATGGGTTTCATGCAGAGCCTTGTTTTCTGACAAAATGTTCATTTAGAAAATTATTGTTAGATACACAACTACAAATGCAGCTTTGGAATGTACTTTCATCAAATCAGTCAACAAACAGGTCTTATTTATAAAATTCTTAAAGACCAAACATTGAAGAAAACATCTGGTCTACACGTTTTATATTAAAGTATCTAAGTCTGTAGAAAATTAGGACACAGGGTAAACTAAACAAAACCAAAAAGATTTTCCAGAAATCAAGTGAAAAGTTTTGCAAGGTTTTCTGCAACCACATTATCTCCTGTACATTGCTATTAATTTCAACAATGTTGGAAGTTACTAAAAGCTTGCGCTACTGAGAGCTGTGTGCAAACGGCAAGTCCATCGAGATACAAGATGCTGTAAGGTGCATTTCTGAAAGTGTTGAACTTAGTTCATGGATGATGTTTGAATAATTTCCCAAACAATCATAGTCTCCTTCAACAAAAGATTTACATCAGAAACAGTGTCAATGCAAATCTTTGGCTGCTCAGGAGAAGCATCAGGAGCCACCATGCCTCAAGAGCCTGTTTTTTCTGTTGTGGCTGCCAGCTCACAATGATAGGGTTTGTGTCTGCCTTTGACTAACTGAACCACACCTATTGTCTCAATTTACAGAGCGCATCAAAAAGCCTCTCAACAGAACGCACCAGCCAGTGCTGATCTTCCTACATACAAGACAGTGGTGTTATTCACAGAGAAAAAAAGTTTAAAGGCTCTCATTAATCCCTGACACCAGTTCTTTGTTCTAGCTTGTTTTTAGGTCAGCTGGACCAAATAGACTTTAAAAAAAAGGGTAATTTTAAAATAATTTAGAATGTTTGTTTGCATTGGAGATGCAATTTGTGGAAGAAAAGCAGCAGCTTTTATCTTTGTAAGTGCTTATAAAGGAGTCTCTTGGTGTAGTACTGCTCGTTTATGTGTGAGCACACAGAGGCAAAAGCACCCACACTGTATTTTTAACTGTTAAGCTGTCAAAAACATTTGTAGAGAGATCATGTACTGCTCCTCTGCTCCAAATCGACACCGAAAAAAGCTCAGAGCTGATGGGATTCTTCATCAGTCACCCCATCCTGGTTGCTGCATGGGAGGAGGATTTAGGAGAGCTGATCTGCCCTGTCACTCTGGGGCAATGGATAAACATGATGGGATTTTTTAAAGCCTTCCTCTGGTCCACCTGGCATCAATCAACAGGAGTGACAAACCCACTGACAGAACAGACAACTGCCAGCGGATGAGTGGTTTGGGTTGTTTTGTTGCTGAACTTTCAGACTGTGGCAGAAAAAAGAGGACCTGCATGAAGCCACAGCCTCAGACCTTAGAGTGGTAAGACAATCGAAGACCTTGGAAATCTGCATCTGGAAACTGTTGTGAAGCGGACATAAACTGGAACAGAGAGATAATGTAAATATGAGATTACTCTTTTGATAGGAGAACAACAGTGTTCAGGCAGCAATAACAAAATCCTCCGGCACACAACAGTAAGTGCAAAATTTCTGCTCCTGTTATCAGGAGGCAAAGTCAGAGACTCCAGGAAGACCGCAAGCAAGATCACTGTAATTGTCCTTGGGGATCTCCAGTGCGTCTCTGAAGGCTCTGCACCTTTGAGGTCATATCTCTATGTGAACGTAGAGGTGCCTTATTTTGTCTTTTACATCAGTGAATATGATTAAACTCCTGCTGTTGTGCTAAATTTCAAAGATTGTAAAAAGTCAGGGGAATTAAAAAGGTCACTGCAGTATTTCATTTCAATAGCAAATCTGTGGAATAATGTTGTACAAGTACATAGGAAACTGCTTTGAAAAGAGAACTTGTCAGTGACTTAGTTCTAGTGAAAAATAGCAGGTGTAGGGAAAAGGAATTCTGCTTCCTAAACCTGTAATTAGCAATGGACCGATAATTAGCAATAGACAGAATAGATGCCTTTCAAACATAAAAGTGCAGAAAAGATGCACAACTCCCAAATATTTGTGCAACATTTATAAACATATGGATAGAAAATTTGTATACATTTTGTATCCATACATTTATAAATGGCAAATTCTGCTTCCATGCAACATATGTTGATGATAAAACCGCCATCTAGAAAGTATTGTTCCACATGCAGATACAAAAGATGAGATATCTTTATAAAATTGTGGAGAGCAGGTAAACCTTCCAAACCCATTTGGAAAAAAACAGGTGCATTTCTAAACTATTTGAAATATATCTGAATGAACTGAAAAAAATTAATGAGATTATTCTGCAAAAAGGATATATAAGCACAAGAATGAGAAGAACCTGGCTACTCCCAGTAGACATGTAGCTCTGCAAACAATACGACTTCCCTTCAGGAACAGAAAAAAATATTATTCCAACAGTGACCATGCAAACGGGGCTTGTCTGACTTCTGCAGGACAGGAGCTTTAATTGAATATGGTGCACAAACATGAAGCCACATGAAAGGTTTCAGTCATATCTAAAGTCAAGGAAACTTAGCAGCTTGAAAGTTAAGCTCCTGACCAAACTGGAACCAAAGAGGGCAGGTTTTGAGTAAATGTAAACCAGTACTTCTTACATGTTCTACATGAATGAAGAACCTGATTACATTGGAAAGTTTGGCAATGCCAGAACCAAACTTTCCCTCAGCAACCCAAAGACAAAATTGCAGGAAAATTCTTGCTTGCCTTCTTATTCAGTCTTGTTCAGAATGGCTGGGTCACCAGGAAATTTTGCTGTTAACTTTCAAAAAGCTGTGGTGTGTGTTAAAAAGGGGTTTTTTTTGTGTTGTTGTGAGCTTACAGATCAGCTTGCCTGCATGACAGAAGCATAGCCCTTACATAAAGGCCATCTTCTTGCCAGATTTCAATCATTGATGCCAAGGTGTGAGAATGCTAAATTGTTCTGAAGAGATCTCCAAAATTTTTAGCAGGGGCATAACATTTTTCTCTAGCAGGAGTCTCTGCTGAAATTTACCAAATGCACAAGAAATGAAAATAGAACGATTATAATAAAGATTATAGACAATCTCAAGAACAAAATGTGTCTATGTGGAGAACATACCCTGAATAAAAGTCATTAACTATTTGGAAGTCAGTATTTCTCTGATGTCTAAATTTACAAAGAATATTTTTTCTTTACATGAGAGAAAAAAGATTTCAGGCTCTTTCATTTCTCTATTGTCCAGTTTTCTGGAAGAATGTTTAGCAGGCTGTTTTGTTGAATAGGCATCAACTACAGAAAAAAAATGCAACCTTGTTATCATTTCTACCCATCACCCACGTGCTTTGATGACAATGGACACAGAACTGATGTTATCAGACCTTGAGGAATACATTAATGCTATGGAATACACACTGGTACAAAACAAAAGGAAAGTAAATTAATCTTCTAACATCTCCAGAGGTGAAGCAGAATCCTTAAAATAAGAAGAAATGTAACTGCCTGATCTTTTTTTTTTTTCTCCCCAAACAAAGCCTGAATGGTTTTTCAGACTATAACATTTCTGTCACCTTCTTCACCTTGGTGGCCCAGAGCTAGCACTGGTGTACGAGGGGACACCGACACAGAGAGCTTGTTTTCACGAGTGAGGAGATTATAGCCCCCTGTCCTTTGAAAACTAAATTTTCCTCTTGCTTTGTACCTCTCCCGGCACAGACACCCAGCCCCACTTTCTGTGGCAGCACTGCCCAGAGGTTTAGACGAGTGTATTTGTGTGGCACTTTCCAACATCTGGGAGAAGGTGTCCCTGAGAGCACAGGGCATTTTGGCCAGGCAGCATATGCGGATGCACACAGGGAAGGCAAGCATGGACTGCCCATGCTGTCTGGTGACCAGAGGCCAGCCATCTCTCATCAGGGCACCGCACAGTCACCTCAAGGTAGGCCAGAGCCCCATCAGCCCACACTGCCTTCACCAGCCTGTGCATGTCATCAGTTCTTGGCAGGGGCTACCCCAAAGCCTTGAAGTGTATCACAGAGATGCCCACACCCTGTTTTCCCAAACTCCAAGCCCAGCAAGGTGCAGAGTGTTTTCTGTGGTGCTGAGCCAAGCTAGACAACCCGAGCAACCTCCCCGTGCGTCCCTGCAGGAAGCAGGTGGTGCCATTGGGTCTCCCAGCACCGATCCCCAGGCTGCTTCTGCAAACTGGACTGCACCCATGCACTCCTCACTAGGACAAACATAAGTGCCAATCTGCTTCCCCAGTAGTGTTGGCAATGTCAAGACACAGCACTTACTTCTACCGCACCTCTGCTGTCACTTACACGTTTGCAGTGAGCTGAAGATGATTTAAGGTGCAACTGAAGAGCCTGTTGTGGCAGGGGCAGGTGGCTTTCATCGGTCCCTTGCTGAATTCTGTCATACGAAGCTATACCTGGAAGAGTTCCTTAGCTGCACTAAGCTAGCTAATGGATTCAATCAGCAAGCTTTCCCACCTCACTATTCACCTGTATCTTAAAGTCTCTTAGAAGAGTAAATGTCTTGAACAGCAATGACATTAATATACCGAATTTTGAGATACTCTATTGTTAGCTTGTTTTTCAATCAAGACGTGGACATTTACTCATAATTTCATACCATAATGAGGCTCTACCTCTGTCACTTAGGTAACCACTATTCCTTGATAAGTTCATGGAAGGGGCTTCCCTGAGTCTTTTGAAACACTAAATAAACCTAGGAAGATCCAACATCAAACCCTTATAATTATGATTAAAAGCATGTTAAGATCAGGTTTGTGAAAGCTATTGAGAAAATCAAGGGAAAAAAATCAATGCTAAAATCTTGCTTTTACGCATTTTACTGGTAATTGGGTCATTAGAAGTAGTAGCAGAAAAATTAAGAATTGCACATGATTATTCTGCGCAGACAGCAATATCCACGACTTGAAATAACATCTTCACCTTGAACTCAGTGTTCATATTGAAATGTTAAAGTATTTGATTGGAAGACTGGAAAGTTAAAAACTGAGGTCAAGAAGGTAAATTTTCAAAGGATCAAGAAAATTCTATATTAAAATTAGGGTTATTACTTGAATCTTTGAACTTCTGAATTCGAAATAACTCTCTGCAAATATTCTTCAAATTGAGATTAGAGTAAATAAATTTTTGAGAGCATTTCTAGCATCAGCTCCAAAGAAAATTTGTGGAAAGCCTAGGAAAGGAAATAAACACAGGCAAAGAAAACCATAACAAATATTCTAGTGGATTGTTTGGCAATTTTCCATTTCTAAAAATAACCCACTAATGAGGACTTTGGTATCTCAGTTTTCACTGTCAATATCACAAGGTACCTTGGCAAAAGCTAATACTGTCAATTTATTGAATACATACTGCAGAGGACATGGAAGGACTAATTTCTGGAAGACATCTATTTTGCCTGGAATTTTTTCTCAAGCTATTCTTTCCCAAAGTTTCATAGAAAAGGTCATTTAAACCATTGCTACTGAATACATTTAAGTCATCTGAGAATAATTAAGGCCTTTCTATTGCTGTGATTAGTTCTATCTAATTCCTCACTAAACAATTGTACTGTTGACTTCAAGCAGTATCCTTAATAGGGAAATTCACCATCAGCCAGAAAACCCAGGTAAAGTCTACGTTTCTCTCTATAGCAGCTGCTAAGTCTTGTGTAGGCTACACAATATGATTTTCAACAGCAGTAAACTGAGACCTAGAGCACATTAATTTTCCAATAATCCCTGCTGAGCATGCGTTTCTCTGTTTCCCAATGGGCCACTGATCTGAGGAGCAAATAAGCATCTTGGCCAAGGACAAGGAGCAAACCAGTGGCAGAACTGGTGAAAGCACCTGGAGAATTTTGTTTCACAGACCTGTGTTTTAATACCCAGGCCACCTTCCACCTTCTTATTTCCACAGTGGTGAAGAGTTGCTCAGATCTAATTTGAGATAGGGTAAGACTGTAAGAGCATGACCGCATTAAGAACTTCTGTTTTCATTGTCATACTACAATTTCAGGGGCATGCTACTTCTCCAGTCGTTTACATTTTAGAAAGGTAAGTGGCATAAAATTAAACCTTTTAAATTGGTTAAAATGTTGCTCTTTCCTGGGTGTTAGCAAAGAACATTTTCATGTTTAAAGCATTACATGCATTTCAGCATAGTTGCATGAAAATGGAAAATTCTTGCTCCTCCACTGATTGACTCAGCATCTTGTTAATCATTGCAATGTGTATCATTAATTCATTATTCAGCTGTAACAATGTGACATGTTTTCCCTATCACAGCTTGAAATACATAGCGAGTACAAGAGTACTTAGTGAGATAAACTACATTCAGTTTATTATATTTTATCATGTTTTATCATGATAAAACAACATTATTTGATACACAAGATGTGGCAAAAAGTTGAAACACAACAGCCATCATTATAAATGTTTATAGACATACCTATAGTCTTATCTAAAGTTCATCCTGTTAAAGGACATGTTTTATGTTGTACAATTCCTCTTAGAATATCAATCTAATAAGCACCAAATGAGGCTGAAGACAATGCTGTTATAAAAAATGGAGAAAAATGATTAAAATGTGATAATTACACTGACAGCTTATATGCTCAATCTAATCAACCAAGCTTCCAATTTGTCATAATGTACACTCACTCATACATTATTGCTTAATTATAGCAACACTTCTATTTCAAAAGGCTGTCAATCATGCAAATGCCCATCAGTTTTCTCTATTTGCATTTAAGAGATACGTTTTTAGTTCAGATCGAAAGCCCACTGTGAACCTGAATTAACCCTAGCTCGCTCTTTTGTTTGCAATGCTCATCCCTGTTTATTCCACGTTGGCTGTCTGTGGCAGTTTATGCTGTGTGACTTGCTGCTTTACAGCCCACCTGGTGTTGAAGAGATTTTTGAATCTCATCTCTGTTCCTGAACTGTGGTCTGGGTGATGTATGTGTTCTTCGGAACGGCAGACCTGAGCTTGAGCTATTCAGGTTTGATGTAAATAAAAATCAGACAATCTTTTCTTCCGTTCTGGATTTTTGCTTCGTCCTGCAGGAATGGGAAGAGAGCAGAGAACCTTGCCTTCCTTATATGGATAGCCCTGCCAAAAAACAGTCGGACTAGTTGTGGGCTATAAGATCTGAAAGACTGTGAATAGACATCCTTAATAAACACAGCTCAAACCATGCATTCTCATACACATTACATTCTGAATTGTTCTTACTCTGTTCCATTTGGCTTAAATGTTTCAATTATGTATCTTCAAGAACTTCAGCTCTCTTCTGGCCCTCACAGTCTCTGACTGTCTGCTCTAGAGGATAGAGTGGAAGAGAAATCTGGCACTTTATGAGAGCACAGAGCAACACAGCAAGATAAATGCTGATCAGGATGTGTCACCAGTGGTAACAGAGAGAAAACTTGAGGAAGTTGGCAGAATGGTTAAAACACTTCGGGGAGCCTAAGGCAGCAAGGGAAGCTGTGCAGTGCTATCAGCAGGCAACCTTTTGGTAGTAAAGGAGGAAGTGCTCTAACATTTCTCCAGCATTGAGGGTTAAACCCACTATCTTACATTGTACCATCCTCCTGAACTATACCTCAAACAGCATATACATGGAGAGCACAAGGGAGTAAGCGCATAACAAGTTCTGCCATTCTACAGTGATGATCTGAACACATACAGCTTGTGGCAGCCCCTCAGGACTTGCTAACCAGCCTGGGAGACAGACCTTCAGCATGAAGCTCGTGCAGGGAGAATGAAACCACTTATGTTGTCAGTGTCTCAGTGCTGACTAATGTATGATTTCTAGTCAAATTTATTTTTGTTTTGATTCCAATGATGCTTCCTCCACACCCCCACTTTGTTTCGAATTAGACTAGTACCTCAGCCTAAGCTTCAGTCTTACCGGTACAGATCTTGTGTGAGGCTGCAAGAGCCTAATGCAGTAGCTGGAGAAGAACGGCACGCTTTATCAAGTGAGTTGATCACACAGAGCTGAGATATGACACCCCAGCAGGAATCATCTCCCCCCTCTTCTTGGCAGTCACCTCTCTGCCCTTAGATACCACAACTGTGCTTTGCTTGCTGCTTCCCTTGCCATTTTTCAGGAACCAGAGCTTCCCAAGAGCCAGCTGCCACCAGGTAGTAACTGGAAACACACAATATCTGGCCAACTAATACACGTCCCACTCCACAATGCGACTGGACCAAGCAGTTGTCTTTATACCTTTTATATGTTTATACCTGTGTGTGTTTGTAATTGATAATTGCTGCATACTACATTATTCAGCTTAACTTTCTTTTGCTCTTAAACATTCTATGACACTATTTTTGAAAATCTAATAATTTTTTACATATATGTTTTTTATACAGTACACAAACGTATTTTATTTGAACTTCAGATGGTAAACAAAAGAAAAAAGAAAAGAGTAATTGAAAATAGCTGTTGAGGGCAGCAAAAGATTTAAAAGACAAAAATATGGCATTTCATGATGAAAAATGTCAAGTTATTCTTTGAATGTTGGCTCAGGAAAATCTCAATACATTTCTGGCAAATGAGGCATGAAGCATATTCTTTAAAATATGGTGTCCAGGAGATAGCACTACCCTATATTTTATCCTAATGGCAATATCCAGTACTTTAAAAAGCCTGAACTTTAAATCAAACACTTTGGGGAGGACATGGCCAATCTATTAGTTTTTCAAATATAACTTAGTATCAACATGAAGATGAGATAGTAAACCACTTCTGGGAGCTTACTTGATTAAAGTCTGTTATAACACTGGAGGGTGGCTATTTCTCTAATTAGCATGCAACCAATGTGAATGATTTTCCTAGCCCACTTCTACTTCTCCAAAACTTCATATCCCTCGACTGGAGTCATTAACATCTTGTTGGGTCAAGATAATCCCTGGTGAACATACTTATAAAGGATGCACCACCTTTGATTCGGTACAATTATTTGAGTGGTAAAACTATAATATTTGTCATACTTAGAGAAATTATAGCAGAAAATCAAAAAGAGAACACCACAGCATCCCTTTGAAAGACTATTATTTCTAAATAAATAGTATGGCAGAAGCCCATTTTGTTCATGAGAATTATAATCTATTCTGAAGAAATTTATCTTCCCTATTTGCTATTTCTTCTTATTTTAAAAGTTATCTACAATATTTTCCTCCTGGGACAAGTTGTTGTTTAAATTTTCATCCACCTCAAGCAAAACCAAATACAAGATGCAGTTTTATAGAGAACAATGTCAAAGCGTATGTATCTTGCACACATATCTATTTAGAGGACAGCAGTGCTAACACTTACTCTTTAAATCCTTCCACTGGAAGCAAGAGGGTGCAATTCCACTCATCTCTCGTGGAATAACTTCAAATGTTTTCTCAGCAAATAGCAAGTTACTATTACAAATTTACCATTTATGACAATAGAAAGTTCTCATGATGGACTGGCTCTCTTACTTTTGGGAAGACCAAACTGTGTCCATCTGAAAAGGAAACTACCAGGTCTTTTCTTCTGAGTTTTACTAGATTTCCATGCAGGTTGTGAGGCAGAGATAATGACAAGCCTTTCCTAAAGTGGCAACTCAGTGTGCAGAGGAAGGATACGGTTCCTGTATAGGTGAAATGAAGTTTCTGCAAACATAGCCTCTGGAAAAGTCTCGTGTAATTTTTCTGGTCAATGTCCTTCACTTCCACTCGACTGAGCAAGCAATTTTAGGAAGGACGCCAAATCTGGCAATTTTGCACTTGATTTCACGCTGACAACTACAGTGTACCAACTGTTGAGGCTACTTGGGTGTCGAGCATTTCTCCTGATTCTCTGGTTACTCTACATGATAAGAGAAAGGTCATTCCTCTTAGGCTTTACCACATGTTAACACACAAGCAAACAAGAATTCTTTCAGAAAAGGGGCCATAGCATAAAATTGTCAAGTAGGCTGAATTAATTTGGTTTTCACTAATAATTCTCTTGAAAATACCTTGTTCAAGTGCTTGCCGTCCTGTCTCAGACACAGCTTTCATTCTGCTCATCCTTTGCACTCTTTCCTGAGAATTTTTAATAAAGTATGGGTATAAAAAGGTGTGTAATGTGGAAGTGCACTACACTACAAGCTGTCTAAACAATGAGTTGTGGCCAGTAAGATACTGGTAGCAGGTTGTTAACAAACTTTCTGTGCTTGTCATAGGCATGTGCCATTGCCCTGCTTACCTCCCTTTTACATCCCCAAATTGGAAAATGCAAAGTTTCCCAAACCTTGCTTATCAAATGAAGGAAAGTTTTCAGCTGAATTTAAGGGTTTCTACCTGTTGACCAGTCACTGGGCAGAGAAGTCATTTGTTCTGAGTGACACAGCATCAGTGCCCTGCAACAGGAACCAGACGCCATTTCTGGTCTCTCCCCATGGTCGTTGCTCAGGATTGACAGCAAACAGCTCTGACATGCTTCTCACTGCTTTAATATGATGCCTAAGTACCTGAGGCTTCTCTCTGTGCTATGCTTCTGCCCTAACATGTTACACCAGTAACTTCAGAAAACCTGCCTCCCAAGTTTGAAACAGCCAAAGTCCTTTGATGGGGCGGATGAAAATTTCACATCGGTATCTTGCTTTTCACTGTTGTTCATTAGACTATAAAATGACCATAATGGCATTGAGATAAAGAAGATCCTGGGCTCCTTCTCCAGTCCTTTTTGTGAGCAGAGTTGAAGCAAGAGCTTTTTCAACCTTCATTTTTACCAGAGACATTCACAAAACAGGTCTCCCTCGCTGTGATCAAGTTGCCTACTTAGATCATTGGACACCCTAGTCATCCCAGGTAGTGATAAATCCTATATTTTTCTACAGTCTTTAGGAAACAAGCTACCACATTTTACATTAAAACTAATGGAACAGTACTAGGGCCAAATCTTGCTCTTAAAAGGCCAATGTAATCTATTCCATAGGGCTATGACAAATTACTGAAATGAGATACGTTAGTGATATTTGACAGAGAAACTTGTCCAGGACCTACCTCAAGAGTGTCATTTTCACACAACATTCATGACAACCACTTTAGCTCACAAAGAATAATCAGGAATGTATTTACCTTACATATCCTTTGAATATATGGCTTCCTGAATAATCTTTGAACTAGCATAATGTAAGGCTTAGGCACACTGGACATGATAGGAAGCAAGCAAGAGACTTTACTTATAACCATGTAATAGGTGTAGTTATTTAGAGTGTGATTTGAATTTCAGAAGAAAAATCCATCCTTTCAAAGTAGTAAAATGAAAATAATATTTGAATTAGAGAAAAATATATAAAATTCCTTTTCCCTTGGGATTTTCTCCAAGTAAGAGCTCCAGTTTGCTGGAGAGTAGCTACCATATTAATACTCAACAAATTCTAAATGGAAAATTACCAGTGGATAACAAAAGGAAGTGATCCTAAGGATACACATGCGACCTTGACTCTGCCCGTGGCTTGTAGCATGCAGCTGCTACGTGTGATTCTTGTTGAGAGAGGAAACAGAGTTGTGCGTTGTCCTGAGGGAATATGTGTGCTGTTTATATATGGTGCTGAAAGGCAAGAGGGTGAAGTACGGCTTGTAGAGTGCTGGGGAGGATGTGAAATGATTGAAGATGTGTGTCCTCATGTGTGTAATAGCCTCGGTTGGGTTGAGGGGCTGGGTGGGGGGAGGGAAAGAATTAAAGAATAGGAAGGCATTCCTAATGGGTTCTCTATTTTCTCTTCAGCAATCAACAGCACTAGAAGAGCTCCATCCTCTCCGTTATGTTTTGACATATTTTTCTTTGTTTATACAGGTTTGCCTGCTCAGATCTTTCTGTTACATATGTGGAAGAACATATGGAAAGTTCTGTCTCATGAAAATCAGATACAAATCAGATACAAATACTATAAAATAACCATATTGAATTTGAGTTGACTTTATATCAATTTATCCATTAAGGGCTCTATCACACTTTTTATTGATGGTCATTTCTTGAAAATGCCTGAGAGTTGCTATTAATAAATAACAATTAATTGGAA